>JZKD02S0884642.1:127017-139661 GCA_000966675.3 Picea glauca | reverse complement strand
TCGCAGGCAAATGTATTGGTAGCCTGCGAACCTTCCTCAAAAAAGATATTTTTGGTAAGAGAAGAAAGTAACTTTTCTCAAGAGAAAGTTCTAATGAAGAGCTTGAGTGCACCATAATCAATACATCATCATGACAACCAAAATTATGGGTAACAGCTTGGTATGGAAGGATTGACAGTTTCCTAACGAGATTCGGATTTACCAAGAGTAAAGTTGATTCTAACCTTTACTTCAAGGTTATGAATGATCAGCCTGTTATATTGTTATTGTATGTGGATGACTTATTCTAAACTAGAGAAGAAAAGGTCATCATTGATTTTAAGAAGAAGCTCGTTGCAGAATTTGAGATGAAATACCTTGGCCTAATGCACTATTTCTTAGGTCTTGAGGTCTGGTAGAGCCCATAGAAGATCTTCTTTAACCAAGGGAAGTATGCAGTTGAAATACTAAAGAGATTTGATATGTTGGAGTGAAAGTCCATGAATACACCCATGGAAACAAAGTTGAAGCTCCTGGTTGACACTTCTTTAGAAATGATTGATGCTATGTTGTACAGACAGATCATTGGATCATTGATGTATTTGACGAACACCAGGCCAGATATATGTTTTGATGTGAACACCTTGAGTCAATTTTTAGGTAGAGCCCAAACATGTTCACCTGGTTGCTGCAAAACATGTGATGAGGTACCTTAAGGGCACATTAGATTGTGGTCTCAGTTATAATGGAGATCATCTTCCGACTAAGTGGTTATACTGATTCATATTGGTCTTGAAGTGTCTCTAACAGAAAGAGCACTTTAGGATGTTGTTTCAGTCTAGGGTCAACCATGATCTTATGGCAGAAAAGGAAGCAATCAAGCATTGCTCTCAGCATGACAAAAGAAGAATACATTATTTCATGTTCTGCTAGTTGTGAAGTCATATGGCTTCAGAAGTTGTTGACATGTCTATTTGATATGGATATGGAAGCAACTTTGATCTTATGTGAAAACCAGAGTTGCATAAAGATGACAAAGAACCCTGTGTTCCATGACAAGTCAAAACACATAGAGATATGATATCATTACATCCTTGATATGGTGCAGAGAGGAGCCATAAAGCTCCAGTATGTTAATAATGAATGAACAGGTTGATGATGTATTTACCAAGCCTCTATGTTCTGTAAAGTTTGATCACTTTTGAGATAATCTTGGTGTAGTCCAAAAGGACCTTCCTCAAAAGGGGGAGTAGTGTTGATGTCAGCCTAGTGCTAAAAATTTCCGGCTTCATGTTGATGTTGTTATGATGCCATCCTCGTGCTCAATATTTCCATGTTCGTGTTGAACTTTTTGTGATGCCATCCTCGTGCTGAATATTTCCATCTTCGTGCTAAGGTTGTTGTGATTCCATCCTAGAACTGAAGATTTGCAACTTTGTGCTGATGTTTTTGTGATGTCGGCCTCGTGATGAATATTTCCAGCTTCATGTTGATGTTGTTGTGATTCCAACCTCATGTTGATGTTCATGAAATGCCATCTTCATGCTAAATATTTCCATCTTAGTGTTGATGTTGATGATGCTCCAGCCTTCATGATGTGATGTTGTTCATTTTGATGATCCTCCATCCTTCGTGTTATGATGTTGTTGTTGTTGATTATGCTCCAGCCTTTGTGTTGTGATATTGTTGTTGTTGATGTTGTATCACCCTTGTGTTGTTAATGATGATGATGTATTAGTATTATACTAATCCATGTTGATGCAGATGATGATGATGCCATTCCAGATCCCTGATTTAAATCATGATATTGATGATGAGAAAAACTACTGCTGATTTATAGATATGCCAGTCAGTGTTCCAGATGCGTTTGATGTTTTTTCCCTCTCTCTCTCCTGATGATGTTGTATAATACCCTTATTGTTAAGGGGGAGTGTTGAAATATTGTAACTGCAAAGAGTATTCTATTTATTATTGAGTCATTATTCATTAGATCAATCCCCTTTTGTGGATTGATCATGTCGGGCATTGTAATTTACCAAATCCCCTTTTGTGGATTGGTCAAACCCTAAATATATTATGAAAATTGAGAAGTCGTCCCCCAGGCAATTTAAAGTGGTTTTAACCACTTAGAAGACAATTCATCCCTACCGAGTGAAGAGACACATTTCCAGCTCCTGCCATTTTGTATAAATAAAGGAAGACAGTGCCTCATTTGATCACTCACTCAACTCATTCATCTAGTGCGCAAGTTTGAAGGAAGCTTCAGTTTCCAGTTGTTGGAAGAAGGAAGAGAGAGAGGCGCATTTCTCAGTAGAGGATATTCTCTAGTGTTTGTTTTATTGTCTTGGTATCATATTGGCTATCTATATTAAGGAAGTTTTTTCTGGGTTTTCTTCCCCATGAGGGTTTCCCAAGATAAATATTGTGTATATTGTGATTGTGTTTCTCTCAATGATCCTATCTATGCTATGGTTATCTAGTAAATTGAAAAGAAACCTAATAATAACTTAAACCTTAACAAGTCCAACTTTCCTTACTTGTATCTCCATCCAATGTTTCTTATGGGAAGATTATTCCAGTTAGAAAAACATGCCCCAACTGACCTTGATAAATTAAAATACTTCTCTTTATTTCATTTAACAATTCATGTGAAGCTTTGATTTATAAGTGGATTTCTTTCTATGGGTACTTTTTACACAAAAGTAGCTAATTCATAATTATCAATTCTTCCTATGCTTGAAAATAGAGATGACTCACCCACTCCATGAGTCACACCTCACCTCATGAGGTCCTTATTTTTATGTTGTAACAAACCGCATCACCTTCACTACATTTTACCCCCAAGGCTATGAAGTCATCCTTAAACCCCTGGTGCATGCAATTGATATTTGGAATTTACTGGCTTCATTATTCAGGAAAGAATCCCTAAAAATTTACCTTTGCAAGTCATTCAAATTCTATAGCACTTGGATACTAACCTTTCTTTTCTTGTACAATTATTTATCCTTCCATATGGATTCTTCTTAAAAAACATTCGAGCTCATCAAACTAAATTTTGTCCTTGTAGAGAAATGAGAACCCACTCAAGAAACTCTAAACCTTAACCTTCCAATTTAAATGAGGTCCACATACCTCATAAATTGAAAAAATATTCTCTTATCATTTTTTCTATAGCTCTACACTTCTTCCTGCAGGATTCTCATAGCTCAACTAACTCCACTGGCTCCACCCTGCTTCTTCTTCTATTAGAATTTTTCTCTGCATTTTTCTCATGATGACATGCAATCCTATGAATTCTTCCTCCATGGTCAGAATATATTTGGGTATCCCCAAGGACTGTAACACTCCTACATGAACCAATTTTCCCCTCTAAACCTATAAAATATGAAAGAAAAATTAAATGCAAAAAAACTTCTTCTCTTTAAGGAAACTAGTCATCTTACTTTGATTTGACTATAATTTTTGTTCCTAAGATTGATTTTTTGGGTGCATGAGTGGATTCCTCTCTCCAAGATCTTTCTATTGACTCTTTGTTTGCTCAAATTTGAGCTCAGAGCATAAAGTTATTCTATTTGTTTTTAATTTCTTGGGAATTTCCTTGTGATGAGATCAATAGATCTATGTGGCCTCCACGTGTACCTTCTTTGTACACACCAAATGAAATCACCTGTCCAATAGCATCCATGTGGACCCATATGGAACCTTCAACTAACGTGGAGTTTTTCTACACCATCGAACATAGGTCTTCGGGCTTCCCAACCTACAACACTATCGGAAACACTCCTTCGCGGTGTATTTCCTTCAGGATGAAAACTTTCCATACTCATGAATTCCTCGAAGCCCACATAACGCAATACTATTGGGTTGAGCTTCACGACCCTTTTATCATGGATTTTATTCTCACGAGCCTGACTCCATAAACCTTCTCCCCGTGAACAACTTATTGCAAGCAGTCTTCTGCAAGACTTGCAGACTCCCCCCATCGGAATTGCTTCTTATAAATGACATAGCCTCTTGTTACCAATCATACTGAAATTTTGTACTGTGAAACACTAAGATGAAGCTCAACTAATTGAAATGGCACTTTGCTTACACCCATTTTCTTTATGCAAATAACTCCCTACAAGAAACCTTCTGCAATACTTGCAGACTAAACTACACAGACTTTTCCCACGAAATGGAAACTTTACATATACCCAAAATTCTTCCATGGTCCGCAACCCACAACACTATCGAGCATACTACTTTCCACAAGACTGTTGAGAAAACCTTCCTAACCGTCGATCTCTAATGAATGGTCAATATTCATTCTCTGCTTTTGACTAATGGTCAAGATTTATCTTCGATCCCTCCTAACCTTTATCTTTACCAATAATAATTCCCGGTCTCACTTGTTCCTGACTTCCATGAGGAAATCCTTGATTCTTTGGCCCTTGCTAACGTGGATTTTGACGTGGCATTCTATCTCAACAAGATAACATGGCACTTAAAACATCGTAAAATGATGTGTCATCCGACATGATGTTGTCTTTCACCCTGACACTCCTAGGACATATGCTCTTCTAATAGATCGGATGATCAACACACATACCTACCAATGGATCGAATCACCACAAATCTCTAAATTGTACGATATTTATCTAGCCATTAGGCCCTAAACATTTGAGGGTTGACAAACACATTGATCAACGATGGAGATCTTTTTGGCCTCCTAAACTGTATTGTCTTTAACAAAGTCCCATGACCCTCGCAAATCTGACGGTTGATATCTTTGCTGCTAATCCAACGAATCCCATCTTTTTTGGGTTTTCTCTTGTCTCTTATCAAACTTAACACACTCATAAAACCTCTCATGGCCATGACCCATGAAAAATTGCTTGCTATGATATCAGAAAACCAAGACTAATCGATACCAATGGTCCAGATCCTCATGGAATCCCAACCAACTTGTTACTTAACAAGATCTTGTTCCCATCATATCGGATGATCCGAATCTGATCTCCATAACATCAATGTTCCTTATAACTCTCTAGCTTCCGCACAACCTTTTCCCAGTGGTTCAAAATCTGTTGACTTCTAGGTTCCTCTGTAGCTCACAACCCGTGGACCAATCATCGTTTGTCCCAATGGAATCTTCTTCATAGACTATCCTCCATGGATCTACATCTCATCAGTCTTTGTGGAAATCCTTTCGCAGGCCTTTCTCTCGCAATCCTATTCCTAAATACCTACTCTTATGGACTTACTCCGGCCCATGGACCTTTTGTCGATGTACTTAGAAGTTTTTAATCATTCCAGAATCTATCTTGACTGTCGATTCCAAAAGTCAGATGATATGTGTCATCGATTTCTAAACTCTTTAGTTACCATGAAAATGAAAAATCTGACCTTCTCCAAATGAACTCAACTTTGCAACATGTATAATGGGGCCATGGATCCTCTCACTGACTATTTTGAGGTGAAACAAACTCTCATCTGCTCATAATTTGGGGATTTTCACTCTGATTTCACAATTTCCCCAAATCCATCACATGTGAACCTATTGATGGGTGTTATATATGCACTAAGAACACACTAAAAACCCTCAATTAAATTGTCAACCTGGGGTAAGTAAACTTAGAGTTGTAGAAAAATATATGCCAAAGGTAGAAGAGTTGATAGGAGTATAGTCTAACTAAGGAAGGTAGATATCTAAGGCTAATCTACTCAAGCAAAGTTATCTAATGAGCAAACCCTACTAAGCAAATTTAAACTCGGTAACCTAAGTACTTTTGGGCCAAGGATCGATGGATAGTTCTTTAAGAAAACAAGTAAAACCCTATGTAAAGCAAACTAATTCAACAATAAGAAATAAGAAAAAGAAACTATTAAGCATGAGCAAATAACCAAAGAAAACTACTTTAACTTTCCAACCTACATTCAATGAACAACTATCCTATGAAAGAAAGTAAATAAAAAAGCAAGCAAAGACACCTAACTAACCTACTAAAGAAAGTAAACAAGGAAGCAAGCAAAGACAACTAACTAACCTACTAAAGAAATAGACAAGCAAGCAAAGACAACTAACTAACCTACTAAAGAAAATAGACAACTAACTGTTGCAAGCAATCAAATTAAAACTTCTCATTGAACAACTATCTAGCCTAAAAGGCAAGTGAACTATGTTCTTAACTCAAAACTATTTCTAATTCATGAAAGGAAATCTATTTAATTGAAAGCAAGACAAACTACCAACTACTTCTTAATCTATGATAAGCAAAACTACTATCTAGTTATCAAAGCAAAGACTATCTATCCTACAGCATCAATTAAACTATCTTTTGAAACTATGAAAGCAAGAAACTATATATTTTGATCTATGAAAGAAGGAAAACTATCTCTTAATCTATGAAAGAAAGAAAACTATTTCTTAATCTATGAAAGAAAGAAAACTATATTTTAAATCTATGAAAAGTCAAACATAATGTTGGTGGTTGTGCGAATGTCTCCAATGTCGTATGATATCTCGATGGCACTTGAAAACAAAGGATAATTCAAGTGGTATAAGCTCAATACTAATCTCAATAGAAAGTGAAAGGTATCGATTAAACCGTCCAATGAGAATTTAGCCATGACAAAAGCAATCGTCAATTACCCTGCATATTCATTTATTAACCATCAACAATATAATGAGATCATGATTATACTTCTATACTATGTAAGCAAAACTAGATTCAACCATTAACTAAGAAATATAATTGCAATTTAATTCTAGAAGGGAAATTACATAAAATGAAACTATGCTACATCTATTCTAACAATTCAAAGTTCAAACTACAACAAGAAACTATTTAAGAACATAAAGTAAACTATGATATAAAAAAAGTAAACTACCAAATGTATTAACCAACAACTAAGTAAGCAAGATCTATATAAAACTGAAATAAGCAATCTATCATTAAAAACGGAAATTAACTCTATCCATCCATCAAATCCTTGTCAAAGAAAAGCTTAATTAAAATCTTTGTTCTATTCTAGTGAAAACTTTGTTTTAAACTAGATTCTAAAATCATAAATAAAAGACATAATCTACTATCTAATTACACATGGGGTTAGTCTAGGGATTTGCAAATCCATTCCTAATCTACAAGATTAATACATGCTAACACAATCCATCATTCTAAACCTGCAAAAGAGAATAAAAAACAATTAAACTACAAAAAACTAATTAACACAATAAAAATGCATGTACGGGAAAATAAAGAGAACAATTAAACTATAAAATGAATGAACAACACAGACAGTTACCAGACTGTTGGTGGGCCCCACAGCAAGTCGTGGTCACTCCCTAAAATCACACCATGAACTCAGCAAGATGAATTCACCATAAAAACTCAAAAATGCAGTTATGGTATAATCTGGCAATGTAAAAACTCAAAACAGAGTAAAACCGTATTTGCCCCTATCACATTGATGTATTTGATGCTTCTACTACCTAACTTATGTCTGACCACCTTGGTGGTATTTATAATGTATACAGACCAAGTGGTCAACCACAAGAGGGTCGAACCACTTCTAAATTTGGCAATTTTCATTAAATGATGCCCTAACTGATCAAACTGAGCGAGCCAATAATCGCCCTCTTGAACAACTGAAATTGAGTTGTCAGGAGCTCAATAGCTAGAGGGGGTAAGGATGAACAAAACCCACATTCCTGATTCATTGATCACTAGCCGCCAATACCATAACTGCCAAGTCACCCTCTGTTTTTGTGCAATATGCAGTGCATGATAGAGTGTCGGATCAGGTACTGGAACAAGTGCCGGAAGCATAAACATGGTGCGTTTTCACCCTGCAACATCAAAAAACATGAATGAGCTCTTGGTAATCATAAAACGTGACGAATTATACCCAATAATGACATTAAACATGAATCACATGTACCTTATGTCGATCATACCGTTTTAACATAAAATTCTTCAAAAAGATCCTTCGAAAGATGAAAAACACATATGTACATGCAGAAAAAGTGTATAATAACCGTCATAAAAGTGATCATATCTCGGGCCAAACATTACCCCCACACTTATGATTTTGTAGGTCCCACTACAAACAAAAATAAGTTACCCCTCGTGACTAGGCTTGTTGAGGAGGATCGGCCTTAGAAGCCTCTCCTTCTTGCTGTGAAGACTTTGCCTTGTGCCTCTTATGTTACTTCAACTGTGATCTGAGGCTGCGGTTAGATTTGGTCATCTCATCGACCAATCATTGAAGAGAGTTAACTTTTGTTTGAAGGACTGCATTTTCATGATGAAGGTGTGTATCTATTGTCTTCCTCTCTTCCAATTGTTGGAGAAGTTGATGGTTTTCCTTTTGTATCTCCTCTATGGTTGGGGAAGAATTGATGATCTCTGAGGAAGGCTTAGATCCTTTGAGGGATGTGGACAATCTATCAGTTTTAGGATCTATAGTAGGCATGGGTGAAGTAGGAGTGATGGAAGATTGTTAAGGTGAGGCATCTTTTGATTTTGTTTTCCTTAGTGGCTCTAATCCATCTGCATAAACTTCCCTAAGTTTCTTATGAGGGCTCTCAAGGTTGGAGGACACTTGGATAGGGTCCGAAGCAGGTGGAGGTTTTGCATAAGGCTTGGTTCTTGTGCTCCGGATACTCTTCATAAAGGGTCCTTTACCAAATTGATTGGCTCCCCTCTTGTTTGTGGGAATGATGGGAAAGTCTTGTTGCATTACTTCTTGGATATTTTTAGGTGTAGGATTTAGAGAGAGTGAAGGCATTGGGGGTGTAACAATAGGCTTATTTTGGTCTTTTCTCTTCGTATTTTTACTCGATGAAGTAGGGATATCAACAAGCTTTTGGTATTGTTCTTGCAAAGAGAGGGTTTCCTTGCAAGGGGTTTTTGAGTTCTTGGAGAGCGAGGCTTGGATGGAGAGATATTTTTTAGGCCAAGTGACTTTTTGTTGGTCTTAACTGTCAAGTGAGGGTTTGAAAATTGGTAGATAAAGGCATCCCAAGTTTTCCCCTGTTTCTCTATTTCGACTAGAACAAGGAGTTTGATCAAGCCATGTTGAAAGAGACTATTGTGGGGTTTAGTCACATTTTTCCTCACTTGAGAGGACATCTTCTCCAAGATTTTTAGAAAATAGAAGGGGATGTTCAAAGGTTTGTTGAATATAAAATGAGCCAACAATCTGAAATGACAAGCTTTGAAGGTGGAGTATCTATCTTCACATGTAATTAATCTTGTGATGACGATGAGGGGGTTGATCAATTCCACCTTTATTCACTCCTTATCATACCCTTTTTCTCCTGAAATTCTCTCAAATTTAGGCTTAAACACCTTGTTATAACTTGAGCACGGAAATTGGTGGTTTTTGAACCATCTATCTCGCATTCTTGGGAGCTTTGTGGCTGCAACAATGGACTCTTTTGAAACTTCAAAGGTAAGAGACCCTACATGTGTTTTCTTCCCAATGAAACTGACAACAAATTTCATGGAGAGACCATCATCGTGGCCCTGCAAGCTAGACATAAATTCCCCTTAGCCTGCATGCAAAAACACTCCTCTGCACTATGCAAATTCAGGAATGGCAAACAAGTATGCATAGGAGGAAGGTTCATATCTCTTGGGCATTGTGACAGAGGTGAAATTATCCAAGAAAGGGCATGAATAGGCCAAGATATGGCAAGAATTGGGAATGGTCTAAGTACGATTTGAATAGGGAACGAATTGGTAGAGGTTGGGTGCGATTACTTAATGGAGGGTAGAGCAAGGGTGAATGGAGATAATGGTTTCCCAGCCCAATTTTGAATGCACCGATAGTGGAGTACGTTGCACACATGTGTGTGTGAGCTGCGATGTGTGGATAATTTGAATTTAAGGACTCGATTTGGAGTAATGTAATGATGTGTAGTTAGATCAATGTCCAAGTCTTTTGACTTGGACATTTGATCATAAACATATGGAGCATATACAATCAATGTCTACAACTAAGTCAATTGAATGTAATTGAGTTATGGTTACCTGGAATCTAGGACAGTTAGTGGTGTGTAATTCACATGGCACTTTGTTTGGCACCTAATGTGGCATTTCATATGGCATTTCATATGGAACCTCATACGGTACTTCATCCAGTACCTCTATGTTAAATACATTTTCACTTCTTGTAATGGATAGCTCACAAATTTGAAGTGTTTTTGACAATCATAGTGGTAAATAAGCAGAGGCATAATGTTCCCTTGTTGTTGATTTTTTCGTCATGCTCACTCAATCCTCTTGCATATGACATATAATGTCAAAACTACAATGAGCAGGGTATAGCAAGTAAAAACATGTATTGTCAAACCGATAAAAGTACAACTTGTAATGAAAGATAAATCGATAAAACTGATCTGGTCTGTTAGGCATATGTTTAGTAATTTATAGCACACAGGAGTTTAGAACTTTAAAAATAAAATGACTATTAATATAATAACTTGTATCATGGTAATAATACAAAAACTCTTGCAAATATTTGTTTCTCTTAGGCAATGATCATTTTTCAGCTCATGAACCCCTCCCCCACACCTAATTATTGTGACACCTCACAATCAAAAGTATAGGAAACTAGTCAGTATCCCGCAATAGCCGAAGATTTATAGCATGCCAAGTGTAAAGATAAAATTTCATAGATTGGTATGACAAGATGGTTAGAATATGGCCCCACCTATAGGATAAGAGATCATATATATAGATAAGTAGAGATAGGCAAGAGAGTTTCAAGATAGTCTTAGAATTATTTCCCAATGGAAAGTGTATGAGATTCATTAACATTAGTTTAACCACACATACTTCATGTCATTTTTGTCTGCAAGTAATGTTGTACATAAGGAGAAGTTTAAATTTATTATTTATTTTTGGCAGATTACCATCCTCGCTAGGTAGAATGCCCCGCTTCCAGCAAGCATGTTCAGTACTCCGATGGGTTTACCTAGTCATACCACAAGCTGGTACCCGCTGCCAATAGACTTGTTCAGTATCCCTATGGGTTAGCCTCTTAAACCCTCAGAGACTGGCCCTCCATATTTTAAGATTTTAGTATAAGATTGCTTATGCAAGAAGATGGGGGAACAACTATGAGAACAATTTTTTCTTTCTTTTTTCAATTGGGATGGTATTTATGTTAGAGGATGAATTTTCATTATATTGATTAATATTTGTCCCGATGTAAGGTGTACTTAAGAATATGTGGCCTATCTAAATATATGATATAATCAAGCTATTTAGTGTGTAGTGGATGGTACCATTGAGAAAGAACAGAAAGGTATCTCTAGGCTCAACATACTTTCTTCCTTTTTAGTTATTGTGATGTTTCCATGACTAACCGCTAATTAGACCTCCTTGTTACTCTTTGATAAAGACACTTGACTCACTTACTAAGGTTTCTTGTAAAAATTGTACGAGAGACCTCTAGGCTTGATAGTTATGGTATCACTTCCTTATACAGTGGTGAAAAGTTTCAAGAGAAACTACTTTAGAATGCCTAAAAATGAGAATTATTGCAAAAATATGGCTAATTACAGTAAGTCAATATTCATTTGATGCTTTAGTGGACACAAAATTCAAGTGTAACAATGTTTGAAAAAAAATATCCTTCAAACTGTGTACTCCCGGTGAAATAAATACTTACAAAAATATCTAGAATTGTCTTATTAACAAAATTCAAAAACTATTTACATATATACAGTAGGAAATTCATAAAAAAATTCAAGAACAAAGGGGGACTTCCCCATCTACTAAGGCCAATGCCTTGTCATTTGACATGACCTATAGAAACTCCTCTCTAGAAATGGGTTTATGATAAAATTTAATTCGGTGTCCATTTACCACAAATGAGACTTGTCTGACATCAATTGTTTTAGTTTTTACAACTCCATTGTCATATATAGTGTCTACGTCATAAGGGCCCAACCAACAGGTGGTAATTTTTCCTTTGAAGGTTTTGAATTGGGAATCAAACAACAGGGTCCAATCACCAGGTTGGAAGTGTTTCTTCTTAATAAACTTTTCATGCCACTTGCTCCTTTGGTTTTGGAATAATATTGTCTGTTGGATGGCATCTTGTTTGATTTCATCCAACTCATTCAATTGTAGGGTTCGTTTCTTTTGATCCTCATATAGGTTCAATCCTAATTCTGCAGCAATACGGAAGGTCCTTACTTGGAATTCTATTGGTAAAAGTACTTGTTTCCCATACACTAGCTCATAAGGGGTATGTGCAATGTTATTCCTCCAGGTAGTCTGGTATGCCCACAAAGCCTCTGGGATCCTATCAGCCCAATATCAGTGATTCAATTGAACATTCTTGATCAAGATGGCTTCCAGAACTTTGTTTGTGGATTCTACCTGACCATTGGCTTGCAGGTGGTATGGAGAAGATTTACAATGTTTAATGCCATATTTCTCTGTTAGCTCTTTTATCAGCTTAGAAGTGAATTGAGTTCCTTGGTCAGTAAAAATTTCACGAGGGACACCGAAGCAGGTAAAGATGTCTTCATAGATAAATTCGACAACATACTTCTTTGTAGCCCTGAATAGGGCTTTTGCCTCTACCCATTTGGTGACATAGTCCATTCAAACCAAAATATAGTTCTTCCTATGTGACATGGGTGAAATTGGTCCTACAAAGTT
>JZKD02S0884642.1:106373-127007 GCA_000966675.3 Picea glauca | reverse complement strand
TGAGAAGAGGCCCTTGCCTTTCCTTTATACTTTTTGGCTCACCTTGTCCCTCCAAAGTGACATTCATTTTATTAATATTTAATTAATTAATTAAATCACTTTAATTAATTAATTACCCTTTTTACCTCTGAAAAACACCTTATCTCTCCTTGTGGCTTCCCTAGCCACTGAAAGTCACTTCTAGCCATCCCATCCTATAATGTTGCTCCTCCCGATTTGAATGAGCTATTACACTAAGAGGTTCCTTCAAGTAATGTGCCCAAAATGACCTCTTCAGTGATTTCAATTAACTTATAGCTCAAAATAGTCAAAATCATGGAAATCATCGGAATGCAACGAAACCAAAGCCAACCTATGCGCAATGGCTCATAATGATGGAATATGATCATCAATGCAAGATGGACCCCACAATGCCTCTCAAATACCCCTATGCTCTCTATAACATCCATCTGGCTACTCTGGTCATCACAAATCTCTGCACTGTGATGATGTCCCAAAGTGGGGACATTACATAAAGTGTGAAAAATGGAGGTCAATCGGGTTTCGACGATTATAAATGCTGAATACAAAAACAAAAGACCATGTTGTTTGCTAAATCTCAAAATGTGAAAAGGTTGTGGGATCAGCACTTTGGGTTTCGGGGTTCAGGGTTTGGCGATTACAAATGCCAAACACCAACACACAACAACTCCCGAATCGCGAAAATGTGAATGGAATATCGGCCCAGTAATTCGGGGTTTCGGGGTTCGAGATTTCAGGGTTTAAGAACACCCAACGCCACAAACAACAATTCTTGAATTGCGAAAAATAAAATGGAGTGTGGGCCCGATCCTTTTCAGGTTTTGGGATTTATAAACTCCCGATGCAAAACACCGCACAATGTCAAACGCCGAATTGCGAAATCACGAAAAAGTTGTGGGGCCCAGCCAATATCAGGTTTTGGTGTTTGGTAATGCTTCATGCATGAAAAACATACAACGGTAATCGCCGAACCACTAATTCTATTAGGTTGTGGGGCCACTTTGGGTTTCGGCATTTGCAAGAGCAAGAGAACTCCACAAAACTTGAACCAATAAACTCTGAATGCCGAAAAATGAAAAAATGAACAGAGTTTACAAACTCAGTAAAATAAAACACAGAGTGACAAGTTCAATTCAAAAAACATTCTTTCAAGCTCTTGTCTCACCCTTTGTATGTGGATTACAATATGATTCAAGTATTTATAGGAACAAAACTTGCCCCTTTGACCTTAGGAAAAATAAAATCAGGGCGGAGATGGTATTTGGTGGCCTGCAAAGGCTAAGGCGGCCACTGCTTGACAGTGAACCCTCACGTCTTGAAGGGGCAAGACGACCACCAATCCACCATCATAAGGTAGTGAAATGATTAATCTCTGACATAAAGTATGGAAGTGACCTTGCGAATACCAAAAATTATTATAGACCATCTACAACATTTACACATCTTTATATCAACCGGTGTTTAATGAAAAGTTATAGGTTGAAATGTTGGAAAATTATTGCAGTAAATCGAATTAACACAGTTTAATTACCAAGACTAATCATGAGAGACGCGAAGGCCCAAGGAAGAAGGGACATCCCGAAACTTAAAACATACCCTTGAGTAAATTCCTAACTGTGTAAATAACAACATAATCACCTAAAAGTTCAAAAGGAAAGTCTTTAACAAAAGTACAGTAAGTGAAAATTGAATTCATATACCATCATGTGATCTAGAGCTAACTATAAACAAGATACACATACAGCCAACAATAGCCGAGTATTTTTTCCTTTTTCAAAATCCTTTCGAGCAAGTAGCCAATATGGTGCTAGTATATTAAACCAATAAAATAACGAGTATGCAATTACAAGTATGCGGAAGGGAAACCCTGTAATTCTTTTAAAAATAGTATTACATATCTCGTTTGGAATTGAAACAAATGAACAACCCATACGATGTTTTACTTCCAACGATAGAATTTTCCATCACAAAACAGGTTACCCTTGATCAATGGTACCGAAACCACGACTTAATCTCCATTTCGGAGTTTCGGATATTGGGAGTTGGAGGTGTCAAGGACACTCATGACAAGAATGATGAAGTCATGAAATGCGAAAGATCAGATCATTTCAAGGACTCCATTTTGGAGTTTCGCAGACCGGGAAATCAAAGATCAAAGGAATTTTAACCTTTGAAGTAGAGAACCTCGAAATCCCGAAATAGACACATCAACAAACCACCCTAGCTAAGGACACGTGGCACAATTAGGCAATGACAAGTGTCAATCTAATTCAACATTTCAGGCACATGTAGGTCACGAATCAGAGTGACATGTGGCAGCTATTCGACACATGTCAATCCACATGTGACGTCAGCAGGTTAACGTCACATGAGAACTTTATACTTTGGGGTTTTACATAGCAAGTAGAAACTCCACCATCATGAAGTCTCGAACTCCGAAATGCCAAAAGGGACTATTGTGAGTCTCGAAAACTCAAAAGGAAAAACTCTGAAATCCCGTCAAATGTCCATCTCAGTGGGTTATGTGAACCATCCAATCACTTCAGAGATTTTGTGATCATGAATTTTATAATGTTGGAGTCACGATGTCTCGAAGGGAAAAAAACCGAAATCCCGCCAGTCGTTCGATTAAGAAAAGAAGGGATCATATTATGAAGTTTTGTGGACTATTGATCGGGCCCCATTTCAGGGATTGCGACTTGCTGAAATGCCGAAATGTGAAAGACATTTTGATTAGGACCGTGGTCACGGCTAATGGGCATATGGAATAAGCACGAGACCCAGTACTTGTAATCCAACGGTGCAGGTGAATTTGAATATGATCAGAGGATTATGAAATATTTGTACTTTGAGTTTAACCGGAAGGCCTTACCTAACCACTATCTTGTATCTGGATATTTAAAAAAAAAAACTATAGGGGTCTGTTTATATTTAAACTTTTCGTAGAGGAGTATAGACTAATACTTTTCTTTTACCTAAGTCTGTTTGGTCATTTTCATCGTATGATTATGTGAATGGACTAACGCATGAGGCCTAGGCCATCAACCCCCAAAGTCGTTTGTATTGTAAACATATGGTAATAGGTTATTTGTAGGGTCTAACGTGTAAGGATTTGGCCATAAAGTCCCAAAGTAGTTTGTGTTGTTAAGACTGTGGTAATGGTCATAAGTACAAACAGATAGGAAAGTAATTATAATTACAGGAATTGAAATAAACATTGAATGAGGAGTAAACACTTATCGTCGATCAAAAAACTTTAAGTTGAATGATAATGACAGTTGACGACAGTAAGGACTCTTGCAAACTTCCAAACTCAAGGTTTATAACAGAAAGATTACTTGCTTGAATCTCGAACTATTCAAGGATATTTATACAAACAAATTTTATTTATTTTCAGATAGTTTTTGAGGTATATTACATATGGTATCAGAGAAAAATCTACAACACTGGGCCTGAACAGGGCCACATTAGCTTCTTAGTATTTATTATGATTTATGTAAAACTAATAAATCTTATGGTTACAAATAGAAAGCCCTTTCTGTTTTTGTAAATTATGGAAGCTCGGGAGGGTGCAAAAATTAGGATGGAAGGAAATCTGCAGCAAGGACCTCCTGGAGATCCAAGATAGAATAGTGATGGAAGCTCACCCACAGAGGTGTTGGAAACAATGAGGAATCTTATTGTTGAACTGTAGGTTTTCATGGCTGACACTAAAAAAATGAAGAAAGAACAACAAGAACAACAAGAGATAAATGAAGTCCTACTGCGTAGTATAGTAACCAAGAAAAGCCCAATAGATGATAACCATGACGAAGAGGTCATCAAAAGGGCCTCCAAGAATTCTGGTCCAGAAATAGAAAAAGGATACAGTTCGTCTGAAGGGACACCTTCAGCTGAAGACAAAACTATACCAGATAGAAAAAGAAAACAAGTAGACCACCTTGAAGGAGAATTTAAAAATATTAAACCAGTTACCTTTGATGGAGAATCCAGGATAAGAGAAGAAGTTGAGGCATGGTTGTTGGACATCAAAAAATACTTCCAGATCTACAACTATTCCAGCAATATGAAGGTTAGAATGGCCATCTACAATCTAAAGGGGAAGGCCAACATTTAGTGGAAGGACCTGAAATTGGCCAAGGGCCTAAAAGAGAAACAGTTGAAGTCATCCAACTTTAAGAAGTATTTTAAGAAACAATACCTTTCTGAAAGCTATTATGAAAGGAAGATGAAAGAATTTTATGAGTTACGACTCGGACAAATAAAGATAGAGGACCTTATAAATAAATTTATGGAACTACTAAGGTTCATACCATACATCCGAGAGGATAAGGTAGAAATCCAGCGATTCTTAAGTTGTTTACCACAGTCCTACAGGGACAGAATTGAGTTTGACAACCCCAAATCCTTGAGTGAGGTATTCAGGAAAGCACGAATGTGCTATGACCAGTATAAAGATCGGGTAGAGTTTCCCAAGGCCTATAAGGATAAGAACCAATATCGAATGAACCAGCGGAAGAAGGGATACCAACCAACTCCTTATCGGAATGCAACAAAAGGTTTCCCAAGGAAGGATTTTCACTCCAATCATCCAAATGCGCAAGGTAGCGGCAAACCGATAAACCTGGGAATGAAGAAGTTTGGGGACCACTCCCGCAAGCCATTAAAGTGTTGGGAATACATAGAGCCTCATCTAAGGAGGAACTGTCCACGTTTAATTTCAACAAACAGAACTGTTGTTCACAATTTGTAGGAAGCCTCGACAATGGGAGACGTGGGCAGAAGCCTGCATCCGATAAATGCAGCCATAGATGGTCGACAAGTTGACCACTAGTCCTCGGTGGTAAATTGAGTTTTACAACCCCAAATCCTTGAGTGAGGTATTCAAGAAAGAACAAATGTGCTATGAACAGTATAAATAGTGGGTAGAGTTTCCCAAGGCCTGGAAGGATAAGAAGCAAGATCGAATGAACCAGAGGAAGAAGGGATACCAACCAACTCCTTATCGGAATGCAGAAAAAGGTTTTCCAAGGAAGGATTTTCACTCTAATCCTCTGAATGCGCAAGGTAGCAGAAAAACGGTAAACCTGGGAATGAAGAAGTTTGGGGACAACTCCCGTGAGCCATTAAAGTGTTGGGAATGCATAGAGACTCATCTAAGGAGGAACTGTCCATGTTTAATTTCAACAAACAAAAATGTTGTTCACAATTTGCAGGAAGCCTCGAGAGTGGGAGACGTGGGCAAAAGCTTGTATTGGATAAATGTATCCATAGATGGTCAACAAGTTGACCACCACTCCTCGGTGGTAGAAATCGAAGGTAAAATCAATGACACTCGAATTTATGTTTTAATTGACCCTGGAGCTACGTTAAGTTATATTACTCCTGATGTAGTAGAGTCGAATCAACTTAAGAAACTAGAGAACGCAAAATCATGGCTTGTACAAATAGCAATAGGTACTAAAAGGAAGGTAGTTGACTTTATTTATGATTTTGAGTTCAGCTTAGATGGTCAAAAGATAAGTACCAATCTAAACATCCTACCACTAGGGTCTTATGATATGATTATCGGGATGGATTGGTTGGAACAACACAAAGCAATACTAGACTGTTATACAAAGATACTTAGCTATAGAGATGATTTTGGCACTGTTATAACAACCCAAGGCATACCAAAACCTGTATCAATTAGACAAGTTTCAGTGATGCAACTCAAGAAATGTATTAAAAAGAAATGTCAAGTTTATGCCATCCAAGTGACGAATCTATTAGAAAAAAGAGATAAACCAAAGTTAGAAGACATTGCTGTCCTACGTGAATTTAGAGACATGTTTGTGGATGAGATACCGGAATTACCTCCTAGAAGGGAAATAGACTTCTCCATAGACCTACTACCCGGTTCAACCCCTATCTCAAAAGCACCTTACCGAATGAGTCTACCAGAACTGACGAAATTAAAAATACAATTACAGGAATTGTTGGACAAAGAGTATATCAGACCGAGTGTTTCACCATGGGGAGCACCAGTCCTCTTTGTGAAAAAGAAATATGGTACTCTAAGACTATGTATCGATTATAGACAACTGAACAAACTGATTATTAAGAACAAATACCCCTTACCAAGGATAAATGATCTATTCGATCAAGTAGGTGAGGCCAAAATCTTTTCAAAGTTGGATTTACGATCCGGTTATCATCAAGTTAGGATAAAGGACGAGGACATAAGAAAAATAGCTTTTCGGACAAGATATGGACACTACGATTTCGTAGTCATACCTTTCGAACTCACTAATGCACCAGCCACGTTTATGTGCCTGATGAACAGTATTTTCAGTCAATACTTGGACAAGTTCATGGTAGTATTTATCGACGACATTCTGGTCTATTCAAGAACGGAAGAAGAACATAATGAACACTTAAGGATAGTTCTGCAAACATTGAGGAAACACAAACTGTATGCCAAATTTGACAAGTGTGACTTTTAACAGAAAGAAATACAATATCTAGGACATGTAATTTCAGCAGAAGGCATTGTCGTAGACCTGGAAAAGAAAAAATCCATTATGGAATGGCCGGTACCTAAGGATGTAGCAGATATACTGTCATTTATGGGAATCACCGGATATTACCGTAGGTTTATAGAAGGATTTTCCAAGATAGCCTGCCCTATCACATCATTACAAAAGAAAGGAACCATGTTTAACTGGTCAGAGAAGTGTCAAGACAGTTTTAACAAACTGAAGGGATTATTGACAACTGCACCCATATTGAAGGTAGCAGACCCAGATAAAGACTTCACCGTATGTGTTAATGCAAGTAAAGAAGGACTAGGTGGTGTCCTAACTCAGGAAGTACATGTTATTTTTTATGAGTCTCGGAAATTAAAAGAACACGAGCGAAATTATGTCACTCGTGACTTAGAATTGGCAGGGATAATACACGCCTTAAAAATGTGGCAACACTACATAATGGGCAGAAAATTTCTACTATTGACGGATAATAGCGGGGTGAAATATCTGTTTAGCCAACCATATCTTAATGCAAGACAAGCAAGATGGTTAGCCTTCTTGAGGGAATTCGAATTCGAGGTCAGACATATCAAGGGTAGGGAAAATAAAGAAGCAGACGCTTTAAACAGAAGAGTCCATGGGTTATTTGAGATAATATCAGTAGGGCAGAAAGTGATCTGGAACAAAGGGTAAGGACGACATGTATTAATGACGGAAATTACAATAAGATGATGGAATAATTAAAAAATAGTACCGCAAACTCAGATAAACCAGATCTAAGTATCGAAAAGAAGGAATTATTACGATTTGAAAACAGACTTTACATACCAGATTCAATAGAGTTAAAATTAACAATTTTGGACGAAGTGCATAAGAAACTGTATTCTGGCCATCCAGGTTACCAAAAAATAATAACAACACTTGGAAAACTATTTTACTGGCCTAATATGAAGGGTGAAACAATAGAGTACTTGGCTAGGTGCCAAGATTGTCAGCAAGTTAAGGTCAAGCACCAACATCCCGCCGGCCTATTACAACCATTACCAGTACCAGAATGGAAATGGGAGACCATATCACTGCACTTTATAATAGTTTTTCCTAAAACTCAGAAACATAATGATTCTATCATGGTTGTAATCGATAAACTCAGTAACTCTGCACACTTTATTACTGTAAAGTATACTTTTCAAGCTATAAACATTGATGAAATATTCATGAAAGAAATTTTTAGACTGCATGGTATTCCTAAAATGGTGATTTCAGATAGAGACATAAAATTCACATCCGCCTTTTGGAAGGAATTGTTTGCAGGGTTAAATACTAATTTGAATTTCAGTACGAGTTATCGTCCACAAATGGATGCACAGACCGAAAGGACAAACCAAATCATAGAGGATATTCTCTGCATGTACGTAAGAACAAAACCAAGCAAGTGGGAAGACTACACGCACTTGGTAGAATTTGCATATAACAATGGGTACCAAACTTTGGCTAAGTTGAGCCCTTTCAAAATACTGTATGGAAGAAAGTGTACGACTCCAATTAGTTGGGATAACCTAGCTGAAAGACTCATGGTTGGACCAAATATGCTCCAAGAAATGAAGAACATGGTAAGAAAGGTACAACAGAAATTGAAAGAAGCACATGATAGACAGAAGAGCTATGCAGATAAAAAAAGAAGACACTTGGAATTTCAAGTGGGAGACCATGCTTATTTGAAGGTCAAAGCCCGAAAGAGCTTKTTGAAGTTAAGGAATTGTGCCAAGATGGCACCCARGTTTTGTGGTCCCTTCGATATACTAGCTCAAATTGAACCTGTAGCATATCAACTTGCACTTCCAACTAATMTAAGAATTCATAATGTATTTCATGTTTCATTGCTGAAAAAGTATATTCATGACCCTAATCATAGGATTGATTGGAACTTGGTGTAKTTGGAACCCGAAGAAGAGTTCTAGGTGAACCCCTGTGCATTCTAGACCGGAGAGAAATAGCACTTCAGAACAGAGTTGTCGCTCAGGTAAAGGTGCAGTGGAAGMACTTTAGTCCTGAGGAGGCCACTTGGGAGTTGGAGGGAGATTAGCGGAAATATCATACAATCCTATTCCAAGAAAKGAATGAACACTGAGGAAAGTGTTTTACTGAAGGGGGAAAGGATGTGACATCCCAAAAAATAAAATATTTTTGAAATTTAAAATTGCTGGAAATTTATTCCKTTTTTAGTAAATTYGAATTTGGAAATTTTTTTCCATTTATGGCAATTYCGAATTTCGAATTTGGTAATTGTAATTAATTATTTTGACTGTTGGGCAGAGACCTAATTTGACCCAACTAACTATTTGACTATGACACTTGTATGGAAACATAATATTTTATATTGATTACAGGAGGACAAATGGAAGAACCATGTTAAATTTAGTTGACCATGACTCCATGAGTGGGGAACATGTTGGAACTACCTCTGGGTTGATTATTACAAGTGGAAAATCAGTGATATGGCCATTGGCAGCCCCTGAAAATTAGGGATTTAGAAATCTACGGAAATTCCCAAGTGAGGGAAAAGACCTAGGCAAATTGATAAATAACATATGTGAGGAGGCAGGACGCTGCCAAGTATGCTGGGAAAGGAGACTTTTGATTTTCTTTCTGTCATGAACACTGCTTGAGTGTGAGGCAAGGGAAAACTACTGGAGCTATAGGACATTACTGAAGATAATATTTTCCAAGTTCCCCCTCATGGATTCATGGTCAGGCTAGGGGGTGAATCGGGCAAGTAGTTTGGTTTCCCTGTTCTACGGTTGGGAGGAATGTGGTTGTTCCCTTTGTATTTCAGCGTATTATTTCAGATATGTTATTTATGTCCCTTCTCTRGCTAAATGTTAAATGGTTACATACTTGATAGAATGTATCTGTTAGAAATAATATTAAGGAYGAAAKATCGAATGCATCCTATTGCAAACTTAGGAATTGCTAGAATGTCTCTCTACTAATTCGGAATGGATTATCTTTGTTGCATCTCATTACTATTATGAATACTAGTTCYAGAAAGTATACTAGCTGGAAGGATATGACTAGTCAATTCTTAAAGAAGATTTGTGTTGTGGTTTAGATTACTATTGTAGTAAGATAAAGCGTCGTAGTTGACAACCCCACAAGTAAATTGTGATGCAGATTTGACTTTACCTACATATTGGATGCAAATGGAAAATTGCATAGTGTATAGATATATATATATGTATGTATGTACATTTCTTATATATAAAGGCACGCACCATAGTAGAGTAATTAACTAAGATTTCTTCCATGTACCAGTTGAACAGTCATGATTTTTTTTAGGAGATAGCCCTAATTGCAAGTGTCTAAGATATATATATATGTGTGTGGGTGTGTGTGTGTGTGTGTGTGTGTGTGTGTGTGTATTTAAAGTGTGAAAAATGGAGGTCAATTGGGTTTTGGTGATTACAACCACCGAATACAAAAATAAAATACCACGTTGTTTGTCGAATCTCGAAATGCGAAAAGGTTGTGGGCCTAGCACTTTGGGTTTCTGGGTTCGGGGTTTGACAATTACAAATTCCAAACACCAACACACAACAACTCCCAAATCATGAAAATGCGAATGGAATATGGGCCCAGTACTTCGGGTTTCGAGGTTCAGGATTTTGGGGTTTAAGAACACCCAACGCCACAAACAACAATTCTCAAATCGCGAAAAAACAAATGGAGTGTGGGCCTAGTCCTTTTCGGGTTTTGGGGTTTATAAACTTCAGATACAAAACATTGCACAACGTCAAATGTTGAATCATGCAATCACGAAAAAGGTGTGGGGCCCAACCAATATTGGGTTTCCGCATTTGGTAATGCTTGATGCATGAACAACATACAATGGTAATCGTCGAACCATGAATTTGATTAGGTTGTGGGGCCACTTCGGGTTTCGACGTTTTCAAGAATAAGAGAACTCCACACAACTTGAACCAATAAACTCTGAATGCCGAAAAATGAAAACATGAACAGAGTTTACAAACTCAATAAAATAAAATACAGAGTGACAAGTTCAATTCAAAAAAAATGCTTTCAAGCTCTTGTCTCACCCTATGTATGTGGATTACAATATGATTCAAGTATTTATAGGAACAAAACTTGCCCCTTCGACCTTAGGAAAAATTAAATCAGGGAAGAGATGGTATTTGGTGGCTTGCAAAGGCTAAGGTGGACACCACTTAACAGTGAACCCTCACTTCTTGAAGGTTCAAGATGAACACTGATCCGCCGTCATAAGGCGGTGAAATTATTAATCTCTGACATAAAGTATGGAAGTGACCTTGCGAATACCAAAAATTATTATAGACCATCTACAACATTTACACATCTTTATATCAACTGATCTTTAATAAAAAGTGATAGGTTGAAATGTTGGAAAATTATTGGAGTAAATTGAATTAACACGGTTTAATTACCAGGACTAATCACGAGAGGCGTGAAGGCCTAAGGAAGAAGGGACATCCTGAAACTTAAAACATACCCCTGAGTAAATTCATAATTGTGTAAATAACAACACAATAACCTAAACGTTCAAAAGGAAAGTCTTTAACACAAGTACAATAAGTGAAAATTGAATTCATATACCATCATGCGATCTGGAGCCAACTATAAACAAGATACACATATAGCTGGCAATAGCCAATTATTTTTTTCCTTTTTCAAAATCCTTTCGAGGAGGTAGCCAATATGGTGCTAGTATATTAAACCAATAAAATAACAAGTATGCCATTACAAGTAGGCGGAAGGGAAACCCTGTAGTTCTTTTAAAAATAGTATTACATATCTCATTCGGAATTGAAACAAATGAACATCCCATACAGTGTTTTCCTTCCAACGATAGAATTTTCCATCAAAAAACAGGTTACCCTTAATCAACGGTACCGAAACCACGACTTAATCTCCATTTCAGAGTTTCGGATACCGGGAGTTGGAGGTGTCAAGGACACTCACGACAAGAATGATGAATTCGCGAAATGTGAAATATCAGAGAATGTCAAGGACTCCATTTTGGAGTTTCGTAGACTAAGAAATCAAAGATCAAAGGAATTTTAACCTTTTAAGTAGCGAACCTCGAAATCCCGAAACATACACATCAACAAACCACGTCAGCTAAGGACACGTGGAACAATAAGGAAATGACAAGTGTCAAGCTGATTCAACATTTCAGGAACATGTAGGTCACAAATCAGAGTGACACGTGGCAGTTATTCGACATGTGTCAATCCACGTGTGACGTCAACAGGTTTACATCACATCGAAACTTTCTACTTCAGGGTTTTACATAGCAAGAAGAAACTCCACCATGATAAAGTTTCGAACTCCGAAATGTCGAAAGGGACTATTGTGAGTCTCGAAAACCCGAAAGGAAAAACTCCAAAATCCCTTCAATTTTCCATCTTAGTGGGTTATGTGAACCGTCCGATCAGTTCGGAGATTTTGTGATCATGAATTTTATAATGTTGGAGTCACGATGAATCGAAGGGAAAAACGTCGAAATCTCGTCAGCCATTTGATTAAGAAAAGAAGGGATCAGATTATGAAGTTTTGTGGACCGTTGATCTGGCTCCATTTCGGGGATTGCGACTTGCAAAAATTTTGAAATGTGAAATACATTTTGATTAGGCCCGTGGTCACGACCAGTGGGCATATGGAATAAGCACGAGACCCAGTACTTGTAATCCAAGGGTGCATGTGAATTTGAATATAATCGGAGGATTATGAAATATTCATACTCTGAGTTTAACTGGAAGGCCTTACCTAACCACTATCCCGTATCCATATATTTTAAAAAAAGAAACTATAGGGGTTTGTTTAGATTTAAACTTTTCGCAGAGGAGTATAGACTAATACTCTACTTTTACCTAATTCTGTTTGGTCGTTTTCATCGTATGATTATGTGTATGGACTAACACATGAGGCCTAGGCCATCAACCCCCAAAATCATTTGTATTGTAAACATATGGTAATGGTTTATTTGTAAGGTCTAATGCATAAGGATTTGGCCATAAAGTCCCAAAGTTGTTTGTGTTGTTAAGACTATGGTAATGGTCATAGGTACAAATAGATAGGAAAGTAATTATAATTATAGGAATTGAAATAAACATTGAATGAGGAGTAAACACTTATCGTCGATCAGAAAAATTTAAGTTGAATGATAATGACAGTTGACGACAGTAAGGAATATTGCAAACTTCTATACTCAAGATTTATAACAGAAATCTTACTTGCTTGAATCTCGAACTATTCAAGGATATTTATACAAACAATTTTATTTTTTTTCAGACAGTTTTTGAGGTATATTACAAATCTCGTAGGGCATAGTATAAGACATGGTAGACTCATATATCTCGAAAATAAAAGATTTTGAAGACAAAATGGATGGGTCTAATTGTTCTTGAAATTATTCCCCAAACATGTACTCAAATTGGGGGAAAGACTATGGAAAATCCACACATGTGATAGCAGAAATGAACTAGTTTAGCACATTTTCTATTGTGTGCTCCTGAAGTTCCCATGCATGGCCACTTGGAAATATGGGTTCTTCCCAATATTCATTCTCGTATGGACATTGGAGCCAACATATATTCTCCATAATAGGTTGACTTGGAGGGTAAATGGCAAGTTTCAGGATAGAGAGACCATTTGAGATGGTCATTTCTCCTTCTCTACAGCCAATAAATGCATTGGTTGTGGCTAAACAAGGTCTTCCCAAAACAACGGGATGGCCTTTGGTAGGATTATTTGAATGGATGACAATAAAATCTACGGGGTACTCCCGTGAGGCTAAAGTAACCATGATATCATCTAAAATCCCTTCAGGTATAACCCTAGTCTTATCTGCTAATTCAAAAACAGTTGGGGTAGGTCGAAGAAGAGGTTGTAATTGTAATTGTTCCAAGGTAGTAGTGGTCATAACATTTATGGATACCCCTAGGTCTATGAGAGTGTTTCCAATGGAGACCTCATTAATGGTTATGGTCACTACGAGATTTCCTGGGTTCCCATATTTTTCTAGTTTTGGCTGCTCTGATATGTATTCTAAAATTCCTCCTACCAAATGTATTGTAGGAGGTTCCTTTTGCTTCCTACCTGGCTTCTTGATACACAATTCTTTGGCTACCTTACTGTAGATTGGAATGTCTTTAATGGCTTGAAGCAAAGGAATCTTGACACAAATATTTTTCAATTCATTCAAAATGTCAAATTCTGGTCGGGTGGTAGGTTTCTCGATTACCAATCGGTCTGGATAAGGAGGGACCTTCGTAATTTGTGAAGGTTCATTTTAGGGAAGCTTGGGTTCTTGATTTTTCGGGATAATAACATCTTCCCACCTAGTGTCATCTGTGGGTTGTTTGGTGGTTTCTTCTTCTTCTTCTTCCTGGATTACTACTGAAGGTCTCTGCCTCTCCAGAACTTTTCCTGATCTTAGTTGAATTTCATGAACAGGAGTGATAACATATGTCGGGAAGGCATGTATCTCAACATTGTGAAGAGGTTGAGGGGGATTATTATTGGGATTCGACACTGGTTGTGTCGGTACTAGTGTTGGTCTAGGGGATATTGCATTTTGATATTATAACAGTTGTTGTTGTGGAATAGGAGGTAAAGGTGGTGGAACAAAAACTGGCAGAAGCTGCGGAGTGTTTGTTGGGAACTGAGGATAATGATGGTTGGACATAGGGATAGGTGGAGCTTGAGGGTTTCCTTTGTTATGTCCTCCCCTCTATCCTTCAAACCAAGGATGTTGGTACTGATTAGACTAGTTTTTCCAACCTGATGGGTTCCACTATTGTTTTTGTTGATAATAGGTTGGAACTTGAGACTGTAGATCCGGGTATGTGGGTTGATTCCTAGGCTGCCATGGCCTCCTAGGTGCATAAGAAGACTCCCCAAGATCTCCACTCCTATAGATGTCTAATAAACCAGGCAATGATGGACATTTTTCAGTCACATGGTTTTCTGTACGAAGCCACAAAATGAAATGTTATCTAATGGGCATTCCCTTGAGGAATGATTCCTCTTGCATCTTGGGCAATATATGCTCATTGCTGCATTTTCCTCCTGTTGTTTCTTTTTTATTTTTAGGGTGTCCAATTGGGAACCTATTGTGCTTAAGATATCTGTCTTAAATTTTTCTAAGAGGTTCCCTATCTCTTCTCTTGTAATACCACCTAAACTAACTGGTTTTAAGATTCTATTGTAAGGGTCCCGAACATTCTTTCCTGTTTTGGCTCTACTCCTTGAGTAACTTTTACACATTTCACATATTTCAGAAAATGGTTTATGAGAGATGTCACCTGATTCCATCAAGTTAAGCATCTCGAAATATTATTATGAAATTACCTTAAGGAAAAAATCCCTAATTGCATCGTCTGGGAGGTCATGGTATTTTGACTTCTGGTAGATATAACCAAATCTTTCCATATAATCTTTGAGGGTCTCGTCTTCTAACTATTGGATTTCAAAAATGTCATTATGAGACTCTTTGGTCTTGCAGTAATATTGGTACTTCTTAAGAAATATGTCTTTCATGGCTTCCCAAGACCTAATACTGGATTCTCCTAACCCCATGAACCATCTTAGTGCAGAGTCTTTGAGGGTGGCAGGAAAGAGTTTTAATTTCTGGACATCTTGTACGTAGTTGTAGCTCATACACAAGATGTCAAATTCAAATAGGAAGGTGTCTGGATATTCACTTTTTTTACCGTAAAAGGTAGGCAATGCTGAGAGAGGAATATTCTTCATGTTGACATTTGGGGTGGTGTCTAAAATCGGAAACCCGAAGGTTGTTTCAGTTTGGTTTCTAGTTTCTTCTTCCTCCCCATGTCTTACATTGTTATGGTCTTCCTGAGAGATGATTACATTGGCTGAACTACCAAACAAAATATTCACCTGTTCAGGGTCTATGATGTCCTTAAAATTAGGGTCCCCTGGTTGTGGTGTAAAAGAAAAGGTTGTATTGTTTGGTTCTGTGGAAGACTCGAGTGGTCTTGCCTCCTTTCCTAATATGATTGATGCTTTAATTTCTTGTTTTGTAGTGCTTCCCATGTTAGTCTCTTTAGAGACTATTTTAGTTATTTGAGTTGAGCTAGCTTTTGTTTTTCGGTATCAGTCTGTGTATTTTATAAGAAGAATGTTCCTTGCCCCAAAGAGATCGGAAGGAACCTTGGTTGAAAGGTATGATTTTGATTTAATGTATCTACCTTGTGGGTCTCTAGGCCTATTCATGAAAGAAAGAAAAAACAAAAGAAAAATCTACTATTTGGTTTCTAGGTCTATTCATAAACAAAAACAAAAACTACTATTGGGTTTGGGGGAACCTGCTATAGAAGATGTGCAGGTTCTTACCTCTCATCTTAAAGTTCCCCCGGCACCAAGATAATGCTAAGGTCTAAAGATGATCTATTTCCTAACTACTTATTACCTTAAGACAACTCCCTGACAACGGTGCCAAAAATGATGGGTGTTGTATATGTAGTAAAAACACACTAAAAACCCTCAATTAAATTGTCAAACCAAGGTAAGTAAACTTAGATTTGTACCAAAATATATGCCAAAGGTAGAAGGGTTGATAGGAGTATAGTCTAACTAAGGAAGGTAGCTATCTAAGGCTAATATACTCAAGCAAAGCTATCTAATGAGCAAACCGTACTAAGCGACTTTAAACTCGGTAACCTAAGTACTTTTGGACTAAGGATCAATGGATAGTTCTTAAAGAAAACAAGTAAAACCCTATGTAAAGAAAACTAATTCAACACTAAGCAATAAGAAAAAGAAACTATTAAGCATGAGAAAATAACCAAAGCAAACTACTTTAACTTGCCAACCTGCATTCAATGAGAAACTATCCTATGAAAGAAAGTAAATAAACAAGCAAGAAAAGACACCTAACTAACCTACTAAAGCAAGTAAACAAGCAAGCAAGCAAAGAAAACTAACTAACCTACTAAAGAAAATAGATAACTAACTACTGCAAGAAATCAAATTAAAACTTCTCATTGAACAACTATCTAGCTAAGAGGCAAGTGGACTATGTTCTTAACTCAAAAATATTTTTAATTCATGAAAGGAAATCTATTTAATTGAAAGTAAGAAGAACTACCAACTAATTCTTAATCTATGATAAGAAAACCTACTATATAGTCTATCAAAGCAAAGACTATATATCCTACAACAACAATTAAACTATCTTTTGAAACTATGAAAGTAAGAAACTATATCTTCTGATCTATGAAAGCAAGAAAACTATATCTTAATCTATGAAAGCAAGAAAACTATTTCTTAATCTATGAAAGCAAGAAAACTATATTTTAAATCTATGAAAACTCAAACATAATGTTGGTGGTTGTGCAAATGTCTCTGGTTTCGTATCATATCTCGATGGCACTTGACGACAAAGGATAATTCAAGTGGTATAAGCTCAATACTGATCTCAATAGCAAAGTGAAAGGTATGGATTAAACAATCCAATGAGAATTTAGCCATGAAAAAAGCAATCGTCAATTACCCTACATATTCATTTATTAACCATCAACAATATAACGAGATCATGAGTATACTTCTATACTATGTAAGAAAAAATATATTCAACCATTAACTAAGAAATATAATTGCAATTTAATTCTAGCAGGGAAATTACATAAAATGAAACTATGCTACATCTATTCTAAGAATTCGAAGTTCAAACTACAACAAGAAACTATTTAAGAACATAAATTTAACTATGATATATAAAAGTAAACTACCAAATGTATTAACCAATATCTAAGTAAAAAAGATCTATATAAAACTGAAATAAGAAATCTATCATTAAAAACTGAAATTAATTCTATCCATCCATCAAATCCTTGTCAAAGAAAATCTTAAATAAAAACTCCGTTCTATTCTAGTGAAAACTTTGTTTTAAACTAGATTCTAAAATCATAAATAAAAGACATAATCTACTATCTAATTACACATGGGGTTAGTCTAGGGATTTGCAAATCTGTTCCTAATCTACAAGATTAATACATGCTAACACAATCCATCATTCTAATCCTGCAAAAGAGAATAAAAAACAATTAAACTACAACAAACTAATTAACACAATAAAAATGCATGTATAGGAAAATAAAGAGAACAATTAAAATATAAAATGCATGAACAACAAAAAGAGAGTTACCAGACTGTTGTTGAGCCCCCCAGCAAGTCGTGGTCACTCCCTAAAATCACACCATGAACTCAGCAAGATGAATTCACCATAAAAACTCAAAAACGCAGTTCTGGTATAATCTCGCAATGTAAAAACTCAAAACAAAGTAAAAATGTATTTGTCCTTATCACACTGATGTATCCGATGCTTATACTACTTAAATTATGTCTGAACACCTTAGTGGTATTTATAATGTTTACAAACCAAGTGGTTGACCACAGGAGGGTCGAACCACTTCTAAATTCGGCAATTTTCATTAAATGATGCCCTAACTGATAAAATAGAGCGAGCCAATAATCTCCCACTTGAATAAATGAAACTGAGTTGTCAGGAGCTCAGTAGCTAGAGGGGGTAAGGATGAACAAAACCCACGTTCCCGATTCGCCCATCACTAGCCGCCAATACCATAACCGCCAAGTTGCCCTCTGTTTTTGTGCAATACGCAGTGCTGGACAGAGTGTCGGATCGAGTACCAGAACAAGTGCTAGAAGGAGTGTCGGATTGAGTGTCGGAAGAAAAAAACATGGTACGTTTTTGCCCTACAACATAAAAAAATGTGAATTAGCTCTTAGTAATCATAAAACGTGATGAATTGTACCCAATAATGACATTAAACATGAATCACATGTACCTTATGTCGATCATACTGTTTTAACATAAAATTCTTCAAAAATCTCCTTCAAAAGATGAAAAACACATATGTACATGTGGCAAAAGTGTATAATAACCATCATAAAAGTGATCATATCTCGGGCCCAACACTTATGCAACAAAAAATTTATGAACAAATCACACTATCTCTTGGCCCATACAAGATTTGTGTTTAACCTTCAGCTCGGGTACCATAATGTAACTTAAATGAGCTTAATTGAGGCCCATTACGAGCTCATAATACACATTAGAAAATAATATTTTATGCTTGATAATTTCATGTATCTTACTAGCTATAGATCACAAGTAGATTTAACCATTTATGATACCATAATTTTAAATGCATCCACAACATGATGAAAACCATGAGTGAAACTATTCAAGCAAACAACAAAATACCCTACATTCATATAAACCATCTACACAATGGAATAAACATAATTAAAAAACATAAACTTATTTGTTAATACAATTAGTCAACCAACTACATGGGACGTATGTTCCTACCATCCATATCTCTCTTTCTCTAGATCTCAACAATAGATCACCCATGAGTTGGGGCTCTATATCCAAAATAAAGGGTGTCCCTCATAGTCGCAACACTTCCTAGGTGACTCACTCTTCCTACAACTATCCCACTCTACCCAAATCTCTTCCAGACACCTGCCAAACCCAATGAATGTACCCTTTCATTTCTCTCAATCCATCAGGTTGTACCATTCTCAATGTGCTCCCTTCACTACTCGCAATCCATTGATTTGCAACACTTTCACAAGGTCTCTGTAATAAGTGACCAAGAATTTCACTATTGGTGAGACCAGGGATTTTAGTGGTTAGGAAAAAAATAGGCACCTAGCCTATTAACCTCAGGGAAATTCATCTCTCACCGAGAGGTCACTACACATGCCTAACAACCTACCTCTTCAGCTCCACACTCCATGCTCTTGCACTACTCCAAATCATGACCTCCGCTCACTACGTGATCTCTCGTTGCTTTCCTAAACTGTGTAAAAACTATCCTCCTCGACAACTCACATTTTTTTTCTGAGGAACCTCTCCTTTGATTGTCTTATTTCCCTTCATGCCCCAAAAACGTGATTGTCCCAACTACTGCTCTCCCCATACAAATTACTTTTTCCTATATTGCTTGACTCACATTTTCCCCCAAAGTTGACTATACTTCTATACATCCATGAATAACTATGGGAGGTGACCTCTCACACCCACCCTCTTATAGGTGTTCAATGACTTGTTTCTTCCACACTCAAAGGAAATCAAAAGGTTCACTCAAACCATTTAAAAACAAGAAATGGATTTTGGGAAAATAAATTGATGGCTAAAACACCCCTTTTAGACCCCTCCTCTCTTGTGGATACACATCCCCACATTACTATGTTTGTTTCCACCTATAGTGGCGTTATTTGTATTTATTATTATGCTTCACAAGGCTTACTTGCTTGGCCCTTGGCCATTTAAGTCAATATGGTTCACCAACCTAATTCAAAATTACAAAATTACATAATAATTTGTAGGGATTAAAACTAGATATGTTACAAAAATTGTGATTTCAATAAATATTTTATGGATAGATTTCGGTGATGGAAAATTGGAAAACATCAAAATTGGAATTGGAATTGGCTAATTGAAAAGGTAAAGAGGGGAGTTAACCTATGGTGCAAAAAAATATATTTCATTTGGAGGGAGGTTAACTCTAGTGAATTATGTACTATAAGAAATTCCAATTTATTGGTACCCATTGGCGTACATCCCCGAAAGATTTCTACAAAAAATAAGGAAGAAAATATTCAAATTTATTTGGATTGGAAAAAGGGAAAGAGTTTTAGATCCGAGAAATTTGCAACAACATATAATGAAATCCAATCGGTCTAAACTCCTATACTAAGCATAAAAAAATAGTAAATCAAAATGACAAGAGGCAAGAGAGACAAAAGAGACAAGTATTTACGTGGTAAAAACCCAATGTGGGGAAACATCCACAGAAGTTGGTCTTTGTATTCCTCAAGAAAACTCTCCAATGTTACAAGGAAAGAGAGCACTTAACTATATGGATGACCTGGCCTAAGGACATGTTGATGCCAAAACAACAGTGTTCTGAAACCAACATCTCAACCTCCTGTGAGGCTAGGCGGGAAGAGGTAGGAATATCACCCTAGGTTTTAAGCCTCATAAAGAAAACACATTAGACTCTATGGATAA
>JZKD02S0884642.1:81152-92812 GCA_000966675.3 Picea glauca | reverse complement strand
CCCCCCCCACTTTCACCCCTCTTTCCTTTGAAAAATGGAGTCACTATCCCACTAAGGCGGCTCCAATGAAATTCCACCCATGGGCCACCAACTCCTAAAATAAAATATTAAAATTTTATAAATGTTTTAATATATATTTGGTTTTGTATTCATTTACAAATACTAACTCGACAAAAATTGGAATAACATAGGAAAGAAAAGGCCAAATTGATATGGGAAAGATCTCTTATCTTAGACACAATGATATCTACACACATAAATAGAGATTTGGATGTAACAACAAAAAATAATCGGTATGGATGTTAGAAATCACCTTCAAGAAGTTGTTGAGAGCCAAATATGGGCTAGTAGGAAGTTAATTAGAGTCCAATCAAAGCCAAATTTCTAGACACAAACATATCTCTTTCTTCAAGCCAACATAGAAGTGTTTTCCAACCAAAAAAATTGTTGGATTCTAAGTCATATTTATGCATTTTGACCATTTATGGGGAAATAATATCCACATAAAGGAAACAAGGCATCTACATATAGGCCATCATCTTTTTAATCTCAAGAAGAGATCATTTTTTTTCCATAACTAGCTTAAATGAAGCCTGATTTTAGTCAAAAGATAGCAATTGGACACACTATAGGAGGAAAAACATTATAAATTTGAAATTGAACAAATCAACTCATTATTAAATGTAGCTTTCAAGAAACACCTATTCAATATAAAAGTAACCTTTACCAACACGAAGTTATTATTAGCTTAGATCATGTCCAACTTGAACTCGATAAGAGGCCATAGTTTAGAGATCAATGCAACACTATGGAAATAATCTAATAGAATGATTTAACAATAGAATAGAGATAGAACAATAATTAATAGAATGTTTTACCAATATAATAGAGATAGAACAATCATTAATAGAATGATTTACCGATAGAATAGAGATAGAACAATCATTAGTTTTAGGCCTTTTCATAATAGGAAAATGATTCTATTCACCCCAAATCGAGAACAAATGGTGTCTAAGCTCAGTCATGTTCTTTGCCAAATTTGGGAGCCCTAGAGTGTTGTTAAAGAACAACACTTAGAATTTTTCTAACCATTGTGAATCCCATGATTCTTTTTATTTTTTTTAAATAGAGGACAAGAATTGAAGAAAATTTGATCCCCTTCATAGTTAAATGACCTTCTTTTCACAGTTGATGAATGAATGCGAAAGGAAAATTAGTGTGAATCCAAATGAGGTAGTTCTAAAGAATTGAATGCAACACTTGGGTCCAAATTTCAACAATCCACTTGGAGGCTCATTTCCAAAGGTTTTTTAATATGGTGTGAGTTATCCTTTTAGCACTCTTCTCAAAAGGCTTTTGTCAAAGGAAAAATATTTCAAGAATATTTAAGTAAATCCAAGATAACATTTACCCTCAAGGATAGTTCCAACTCACCTCCTCCTCATCTATAAATGGGAGGGATTCATATGTAATTTTTAGAACTTCATGAATAAGAGTAACTAAGTGTTGCAGAAATTTATCTTGGTTGTTGGTCATTTCTTCTCTTTCTGGTTATCATTGGGTTGTTGGAATTTGATATTTGAATGTTTCTCATTTTAGGGTAGATGCAAGGCACTGATTATGTTAGCTACATCCAAGAGTGATTGGTTATCCAATGATTGTTGTTGCTAAATTCATGGTTGTAACATCTTGATCACTACTTTGTACATGTTGTGTGATTTATGTTGTAGGTTTGTCACTGGAAGGAAAAATATTGAAGCTATTTGGTGGCTAGGAAGGTCCAAGAAGGTCCAAGGGTAGCCTAAAGTAGTTTTAGTTTTTGTTGGATATCTTTGCAACATTGTTTGTGTCCTTTTGTTTGCAATTTTATGTGTGTTTTCTCTTATTTTCTACTATGTTAAATATATGTAGGTATAATTTAGAATAGGTTAGTGTAAAAATATCCAAACAACAAATATAATATCTCTTTATGTGTATGCATGTCATTTCCTATGCGTATAGTGTGTTTCAATATACTATTAGGTAGTTTTTATCAGTCATGGGTCACTAATTTTTCATATAACATTCACTTTATTTATTTTAATTTTTAGTTGTAGATTACTTTAAACTTTCACTACTTATTTCCCTTTATAAACATCAAAATTTCCAACCCTTATAAGTTAACCACCTAGGTATCCCTTTTTTTTTCACACGAGCAACAAGGAACGCCCAAAAATTTGTTTCAAGGAGAGGATCTAAAGCATTGAACAACAATTAAAAAAATACCATTGTTGATTTATTTTTAGTTTAAGTGGGAGTTTTTAAAAACACCCGATAACTTGTCATTTCAGTTATTTTCTTGTGAAATGTTGTTGCTAGTTAATACTTTTCATAGTACATAGAGATTGGGTGATGGTCAAGTCTCTTTTCCATGATACCCATTGCATTATTGTTGGGTGAAAGTAGGAGGTTTTGTTTAGTATTTTTTCTTGTATCCTTTTTGCCAAATTTTTAACTTTTAGGTTGCTACCCCAAAAGAGCACATGCCAAAAAAATATTGCAAAGAATAAAAACTCTAAAAAATTAAAATATCTAAAGTATTTCCTTTTATTTTCCATTGTAGGATAGTTTTCAATATTGTTTAACTGAGGGGACATGGTTGAGAAACCAACATGTTTTTTTTAGCTACATTGGAAGGATTCTTCCATTTCATTTCAACCATAATATCTAGATACTAAGAGTTCAAGTGAGGGAACCCTAATTTGGGGGCCCTCATAGATAGATTCCTATATAGTATCAAAAAGGTGAGAACCGTGTTTCTTGAAACTAGACACATTTGGCCTCTTTATCTCATGCATCAATTGTAAAGCATTGACTATTCATCCTTCATATATAAATACTACTATGCTTCGATGATTCAATTAAACTCTCTTAGTGGAGTCTTGGGATCTTTCTTTTTGCAGGTATCATTCTTTTATCAAAGTGGTTTTAAGATCCCAAAACTGTTAGTGACGAGTCAATGGCTTGAACACCCTATTGTGAACCTCACTATTTTTACCAATTTATGGTAACTTGATGTTCCAAAATAAAAGGATTGTGCCTGATCATGAGGATGTTTAAAAAAATGTTTTGTGTTTGCTTGTTTGACAATAAGCAAGACAAAATTTCACAAAAGAACAATATTAAAGTATTACTGATCTTTTTTTTTCCCACCTTTTCAAACAACACTCTTACAATACTTATTTCCTACAAGATTTCTCATTTTATAATGAGCAATACCTCTTTGCAATTACTAAGAAATGATTTTTTATAGTAAACTATTTGTTTCCTAATCACTTGAACTTATAGAAATTCATTAGAATCTCAACATTTTAATTTTTTATGTAGAAATGAGTAAAAGGATCTTTTATTAGAAAAATATGTAGCTATTAGTAACATAATATTACCCAGAAATCGATCTCATTACCTTTAAAATTGTTACATAATCGAACAAAATTCATCAGGAAACCCCCCTTTGAAAAATTTTGTGTTGATTTTAACACTGAGAATACATGTGCTCTATATTATAACAACATTTTGGCATCAAATTATGTTGAAATACTTGGATTTTTCACTCAGTTCACTTTTATTTTACACAAATTGCCTTCCAAACAATTTTTTGTGTGTTTTCAAAGCATAATTATGTTCTAATAACATGTTTTTGTCTCATTTTTACTTGTCCATGTGCATCAAATACAAGACATTAGTGTCATGTGGGTTCAAGAAGCACAATTTATCCTTTTTTTATTAATAGTCTTTCCGAGATATCTCTCCCAACTACCTATTTTTTATCCAAGTTGACCTTCAAAACACTTTTCGTTCATTTTTCTTAATGTACAAGTGCCATAACAACTTATTATTTGTTCTTTTAAGCTTGTTGGTAGCACACATCAATGCATTTCTAAATTTACTTCTTTCTATTTTTTCATATTTCTCCTAATTTAGCATTCATGGGAGTAAAGGGAGGACAATACCCCATTGGGCAATCCCAAGAGGGACTGCACACAAGATTCTCACCTCTTATTCCATCCATTTTTTCTCTTCAAAAATAAGACCATCCAAAATGGGGTTAGACTCAACTGTGCACAACAAATTTAGATTATAATTCCAAGCATTATGCTTCTAAGCATTATGCTTCTACTAACTCTTGTTCAAATCCTCTCAAACTAGATATTGAATTTTCTATATGGTTCTATGAATCTTATCTCCTATCTATATGTGATGACTTTCTTCCTTGTCATTACCTCAAATATAAGACCCATAATTTGCATTGGAATTATAATGGTCATTAGTGATTATAACTATGGTGCACATATCGGATGTTGGCATCCCATGTCTTCAAAATTTTATGATTAAAGATGGAAAAAAATCATATGGTGTTATTTACTACCTTTTCAAATTGTATGATTGAGGATAGAAGGAAATACTCATTTTCAACTTCGTGTCCAATCCCCACAATGGTTTCTAAAAGAAGCTAATATATATACCATCATGATCAAGGATAATTGATGACGGTTATCCAAAATACACCCTTACCTTCTCAAAGAACAATGATGTTTATTGTTGGACTAAAATTGTTTTATTGCATGAAATCAATACAACTAGTGTTTTGAATAAATCTTGATTCATAAAACAAATTTGATGGTTGGCTCACCAAAACATATATATCAAAACTCACAACAACTATAGTGAGACTATGCTTGATTACACAACTATCTTTTTGTAGTTTTAGTACTTCAAAAGAAATAAAAAAACACACCATTTGGATTATTTAACTACTAAAAAAATTAATTAATTAAGTAACACTACAATAGAAAAGACATACCTTATAACACAATATATACCCGAAAAAATGTGACATAGGAAAACCTAAAAATAATTAAAGGACTATGTTTTTTTTCTTTTATATAATGGAGATTACAATACAAAGTGGAAATGTGTCTAAGCTTGTTGTGAAGATATGAGTCACAATGGTATGCTATAGTCATTTATAGAATGATTCTCTCTCTCTCTCTCTCTCTCTCTCTCTCTCTCTCTCTCATGTAAACTATTGGAAAATCTGTTTCAACCTTAGAAGAAGCCCTAGAAAAACCAGAAGCCCCTCAAAGTGATGATGATGTGTCCACTTGAAGAAGCCTTGAAGGAGCCTTGACGTAAATGTGTATAACTCCAAAGTGGTTCCCTTATGGCATATCTTTTAATCATGGCCCTCACAGGATGAGATAACAAGTGGTTGTTTTCATATGCCCAATTTGAGTTGTACACAAATGATGCCCACAATATGTCCAATATAAATATTACAAGCCTACAGATGTTGAAGATAGATATTGCAAGATCGAGATTATTGAAAGTATCATTTTTTGGTCAATTTGGATACCTTATCTTTGAGGGAATATTTACCTTACATAAATAAATCAAATTGAATCACAAGTGACATGGTTGGAAATATTATTCCAATATTTTTCCAATAGTATAATAAAGTCCCTCTAACTCCCTAGTAATGAGGAGATATGAGTTTTTTCGTCCAATAACCCAACCACAAAATTGAGGTCGACTCAACTAATTTTGGGGGATATAATTTCACATTTTTTGTGCAACCAAAGAAGATACCAAGTCCGAGGCATGATCAATGTGTTGGGGTGTCTTTCTGGTGTGCAATGGAAGTCTAAAGGAATCTCTTAAGGTCTTTCTTATTCTCAAGGTATGCTATAAGCTTGAGATGTTGTCGTAAGGTTGTGATGTTGTCATATTGTCTGTTATGAAGTTGTGATGTTTCTGTGATGTTGTCGTGAGGTTGTGATACTTCTATATTCTCTGCTATGAAGTTGTGATGTTTTCATGATGTTTTTGTGAGTGGATTTTGTCATTAGTAGACATTTTTTTGAATGTATGTTATTGTCAGTGGATGTTCTTGTCAATGATGTTATGAGGCTTGCTAGGGTTTGAAGGATTGTCTACATAATGAAGCATGTAGGTGAATTTAGAAGTACTTTGTGTATGAATATATTGGATTGGTGATATATTATTGATTTGGTGCTCAGTTGAGAAAATTGGTTTCTTCATTTAGTGGGTTGGTGCATGTGCTTTAGGGAGTAGGTGGTTCCTTCTAGTTGGATTTGATAAAGTCGGAGGGTTGGTGCCTCCTTCCAATCAATGCTAGTAAATTAGAGAGTTGCATCTTCCTTCAGGTTGGTGCTTGTAAATCAAGGGGGTTGGTGCCTCCTTCCAGTTAGTTCTGGAGAATCTTGGAAGTTGGTGATTCTTATGAATGCAATCCTAACATGATATAAGAAAATCATTCTATGGTTTTCTCCCGTTTGGATTTCAATGTAAACATCATTGTGTTTTGTGTATGGATTTTTTTTGTGATGATGAATGGAATTAATGGTTAATGTTTACATGATGTTATTAAGGTTAAAATGGTAAAATGTGCTCAATATTGATTCTCCTCCCCCCCCTCTCAGTATTGGTGAATATTCCAACAATTGGAATTAGAGTGGGTTCCTTCAGGAACAATCCAACCACTGGATGGCATATCATGGATAAGCAAGGAGAATTTACCAAAAATGGAACACCATTTTTTCATGGGAAAAATTATTCTTTTTGGAGCATAAGAATGAGATCATTTTTGCAAGCACAAGGATTGATGTTTGATAAGATAAAGTAAATGGATACACTGTGCTAGATTCTCCCCCAATAGATAATGCTTAGAAAAATATCATTGAATACAATTCAAAGGCTATAAATTCCATTCTAAGTGGTATAACAATGTCATAATTTGTTAAGGTTATGCATTGTGATTCTGCAAAGGAAATCTGGGACAAGCTCAAGAATGTTTATGAATGACATGTTAAAGTCAAAGGGGCCAAGATTCATAGTTATAGCGGACAATTTGAACATCTGAGAATGAAGGAAGATGAAGATATTGCAAATTATTTTCTTTGAGTTGATGAAATTGTGAATACTATAAGAAGACTGGGAGAAAAGATTGAAAATTTAGCTATTGTGCAAAAGATACTGAGATCTCTCCCAATGAGATTTAACCCTAAAATATTGACTCTAGAAGAAAGACAATATTTGTCTACGTTGAGCGTGGATGAATTACATGGAATACTTGCATCATATGAAATTAGAACAGAACATGATAATCCATCCAAAAGGGAAGAAGCTTTCAAAGCCTCCAAGAATACAAGAAAGAACAAGCCAAGGTCAAAACCCTCCTCCAGTACTACTGTTGATTCAAACAATGATAAAGAAGACAACTTTGTAAGAAAGTTGAAAAGAGGAACTGAGAAGTATAAAGGTAAGATTCCTTTCAAATTCTTTAATTGTGGTAAAGTTGGCCAGTTTGTTCCAAATGTCCTTATGCAAGGGGTTCATATAGTGATGAAGAATAAGTTTCTAAGAAAGAAAATAAATATTAGAAAAGAGAGAAGGAAATAAATAAAGGATTATTTTTGAAAAAGAAAATCATTTATTCAAAAGACAATAGTTCCTCATCCAATGAATATGATGATAGTGACTAAAAATAATGAAGGATACTATGAAAAATAAGGAGAAGTGAATCTTGAGGAAAAATTGATCAGTGCCTTAACTGAACTAAGAATAGCAAGGAATACAAATGAGTCTCTCAAAGAAGAGTTAAGTAAACTAAAGGAAGGCTTTCAAAAACCTAGAAAAAATTCTGAAGCAGCCAAGCTAACTATCATAGATCTAAAGATTCAGTTGGAAGAAGCCAAAGTGATTGATTAAACACTAAAGAGACAACTGAAAGAAAATAAGAAAATAATAGAGAATCTAGAAGCTGAAATAGTCTCAATGAGAAAGGAACTACAAAAGAAGGACATCCAACTAAATTTTGGAAATAACACCAAAATATTGGATGAAATCATATGCAAACAAAAAAATATTCTATGACAAGTCTGGAATTTGATACAAACAAAATACTAATGATGAGGGTTCAATCTCTATGATGACAAGAAATGAAAAAGAGCAAAGAAGTTATGAAGATACTATCAACGGTTCGATCAAGAAAAAATAATGCAAGCCTCTAAAGGACATAAAAAAAACAAAAATAAAGAAGAATCAAGAAGAAGATTGTGCATTCATAGGAACATGGAATCACCAACCAACAATGAAGAATACCCAAGAAGAAAATAATGATTTTAGAAGAACAACACCAACTAGAAGACCACCCATACCCAGGTACCAAAATATTTTTCTTGGCTTGTGTTATTCTTGCAATAATTTTGGGCATAAATCCATAAATTGTAGAGCCTATGCAAAGGGAAGAAACACATGGAACATAAGTATCTAGGAAAATCCCAAGAACAATTATGAAGGTAATTATCCCAGAATGTTTCGTGAGGCGTTTGACATAAATTATAATAGTTTTAGTGCTCTGGGTTATGAAATTGAATGCTACAAATGTAACAATTTTGGACACATAGCTAGAAATTGCATAAGTTATTTGATAGTTTCTTCAAGGGAAATTAGGAATTTTATTTTCAATCATATAGGGGAACAACAGAGAACTTGGAAAAGGAAACGAGAAGATTTGAAGGTCGAGGAATGTGGGTTTTCCTTACAAGCCCAAAATAGAAGAATCCATTGGTATATTGATAGTGGATGTTCAAAGCATATGAATGGATACAAAAACATATTTTTAAGATTAAAAAAACAAAAAGAGTGGTTTGTCACATTTGGAAATGATAAATCAACCAAAATTTTAGGAAAAGGCATAGTCCATCTTGGAAATAAAGATGCAATGGAAGAAAATATCTTACTTGTTGAAAATATGAAGAAAAATATGCTAAGTGTGAGACAAATGTGTGATCAAGGACACACACTTATATTCAATTCATAATAATGAGAAAGAAGGAAAGATGGATCAGGTATACTAGTGGCGACAACAATAAGGACTCCAAACAACATATACATCTTGAATGAGATCAAAGAAGAAATACATTGTTTGGGAAAAGAAGATGAAAGTTGTCTTTGGCATAGGAGAATGGGCCATATAGACTTTGATAATATTGTCAAGATCAACAAGAAGCAAGTTGTAATAGACATGCCAAAAATTACAAAGCCAATGAACAATATGTGCAAGCACTATCAACATGGAAAACAAACAAAAGTTGAATTCAATACAAAGGAATACTCTATGACAAAACCATTGGATATTGTACACACTAATTTATGTGGGACCACTAGAACAAAAGGACTGGATGGTGAACAATATGTCATGCTACTCATTTATGCCTACACCAGAATGACATGGGTTTGCTTCCTCGAGAAAAAATCAGAATCTTTCGAATGTTTCAGGTTATTCAAGTAACTAGAAAATGAAATTGATTTGAAAATCAAATGCTTAAGATCAAATAATGGAGGTGAGTTTACTTCAAATGAATTCATGGATTTCTATGTAGAACAAGGAATAAGAAGACAATTCTCAATAGCTAGAACACCTCAGCAAAATTGAGTTGCTTAAAGAAAATAAAAGAATTGTACAAGAAATGGACAGAATCATGTTGAATGACTCCAAGCTAAGTGATATCTTTTGGGGACAAGCAGTGCGTAAAACTGTTCATATTTTGAATAGAGGATTGATTAGAAGGAATAATGATAAGACTCCATATGAGTTATGGAAAGGAGGACCTGCCAATGTCAAGCACTTTAGAGTGTTTGGAAGTAAGTGTTACATAAAAAGGGAAGACAAGAAGATTGTAAAATTTGACTCCCAGGCGGACAAAGGAATATTTTGTGGGTACTCATGCAAAAGCAAAGCATATAAGTGCTACAATCTAAGACTCAACAAGATAGTGGAAAGCATCAATGTAAAAGTTGATGAAACAAAATTGTTGAAGATCAGGAAGGAAAGAAAAAATTCAAATATATCTGAAGAATAGGAAAATGAAGAAATAAAGCAAGAAGAAGAGGAGTAAGAAGAAGAAGAATATCAAGAAGAGAAGAAAACAAAAGCAGAAAAAGAAGAAAACAACTAGAAAGATTTTTAGACACCTTCTAGGACACCTAATTGTCAGGTTCAGAAGAATCATCCACCAGAAAAAATCATTGGAGATAAAAGTGTTGGAGTAGAAACTAGAAGAAGAAGGAAAGCACTAACACCTGAACAAGGGAAGTTTTCATTACTATCCACAACTAAACCAAGTAACTTTGAGGAAGCCAGAAATTATGAACATTGGATCAAGGGTATGGAAGAAGAACTAAATCAAATAAAGAAGAATGAGACATGGGAACTAGTTCCAAGACCAAAGGATAAAAATGTGATTGAGACAAAATGGGTCTTCAAAAACAAGCTAAATGAAGACGGATAGGTAACCAGAAACAAAGAAACACCAGTGTGCAAAGGATATGCTCTAGTTTAAGGAATGGATTTTGAAGAAACTTTTTCGTACATGGCTAGAATGGAAGCAATCAGAATGTTCTTGGCTTATGCATGCTCTAAAAAGATCAAAGTATATTAGATGGACATAAAATTATATTTTCTAAATGGAGAATTAGAAGAAGAAGTCTACATAGAACAACCAGAAAGGTTTCTACTATCAGAAAAGGAATACTATGTTTGCATATTGAAGAAATCTTTGTATGGACTTAAGCAAGCTCTAAGATATTGATACTCAAGGTTGGCCAGGTACTTGCAAAAACAAGGATTCATAAGGGGAAATACAAATAGTAATATCTACATAAAATTGGATCAAGGCAGTATGTTTATTATTGAAGTGTATGTTGATGACATCATCTTTGGAAGTGATGATGATTGATTGAGTCAGAAGTTTGTGAAGGATATGCATAATGAATTTGAAATGTCTCTACATCGGGAGTTTAATTTCTTGTGGGACTCCATATATCTCAACTAGACGAAGGAATTTTCATTTCCCAAACCAAGTACATCAAAGAAATGTTAAATAAGTTAAAAATCGAATACTGTAAACTTGTGAATACTCCTATGGTTACTGGTTTCATGTTGAGAAAATATGATGAATCTAAAGAAGTGAATCAAAGACTCTACAGATGAATGATTGGTAGTAAACTCTACATGAAAACTTCAAGACCAAATGTAATGCAAGTAGTTGGACATGTCGCAAGATTTCAAGCAGCACCAAAGGAAACCCATGTTCTAGCAATAAAAGGGATCTTCATATATCTTAAAGGAACAATTTATTTTTGGCTATGGTATCTGAAAGGAAATGAATTAAATATGGTCACCTACATGGATGCATATTGGGAAGGAAGTATTGTTGAAAGAAGAAGTACAATTTGAGAAACTTTCTACTTAGGTGACTACTTAGTGTCCTAGTTGAGAAAGAAGCAATCTTCAATATCCTTATCCACAATAGAAGCAGAATATATCACAACAACATGTTGTACTCATATTATCTAGATGAATCAAACCCTACAAGACATACAAGTGAGATATGATGATCCTATTCCAATAATTTGTGACAACACCAATGCTATAAGCATCTCCAATAATCCATTGATGCATTCCAAGACCAAACATATTCCTATTAAGTTCCACTCTCTGTGGGAACAAGTCACATAAAATAATATCAAGTAGGAGTACATTGGAAAAAAAGAACATATTGCAGACATCTTCACAAAGCCTCTTCCTAGGGATA
>JZKD02S0884642.1:18047-44584 GCA_000966675.3 Picea glauca | reverse complement strand
TCTGTTTCCTTTTTCTCACAGAAAGTTTCCCACCAAACTTTGACATGGGGAACGGCTTTGAGGAGCGCAAAAGTAATCTTTTCTCTATTCAAAAATTTATGAACAGAAAAATACCCTTCTAGTAGATTCAACCACTTGGCTATAGCATATGCATATATCTAACCTTCAAATATAAGAATATCAAAGTTTATTTGTACCTTGAAGGGGGCGATGCCTCTATTCGAAGAAGAGGCACCACCTGTTGGTAGTCTATGAAGGATTTGTGCGAAACTATCCATCATATCGTTCCTCTGTTGCGTGAGGTCTTCCTCAATCAACAGTTTGAAAGGATCTCCTGTCCCATCATATTTATTTTCTTCTACCATGGGAGGTCACTTGGGCATGCGAGAGCTTCTGTCCTCAAGAGAAACAAGCTCGAGACCCAACTCTTTGTACTCCGACCTCATTGGGGACATGCATTAAGACGACAAGGAGAAGACCGCTCTGATACCACTGATCCGGATTTTATGAGCAGAACGAAATGAATATAGATTATTAACAGGTTCTTAACACAAAATAACAGAGATACAGTAAAACTGGTTTTCTATTCAATAAGGAAATAAGCTGAAACTGTAAAATGCAGCGGAAACAAGCTTGCTGGAATGGTGGCGGCTTATCTCTGAGAAGAGATGTGACGGCAGTGTGCATTTTCCAGAAGAAGGTTACAATGAGGCTCTGAAGGCCTTTTTACAATAAGAAAGAATACCAAAAACCCTAGACATCCAAAAACCTAACCCTAGGAGATGAAACGCCAAAAGTGATGTGGGCCCCGTTTGGGTAAGCTAGTACATCAACTTCCCGGGGTCGTAACTTTTGCATACGGTCTTCGTTTTAGGCATGTGATAGCCCATTGGAAAGGTATCACCAAGGAGATTCATTTTGGGGGCTCAATCATGCCTTTGGATATCATTTAGGAGTTCTATACCGAAAAAACTTCATTTAGGCCCTCAAAATGGCCCCGGAAGTAAAAACTGCTAAAAATAGTAAATTGCCAAAAAATTTAGAAAGATGTTTTGAGCCAGTTGGAAAAGGTGGGTGGCCACCGATATCCATCTGGATTAGTTTAGGCATATTTTTTATGTATAAATAAGTAAGTTAGGCTATGTAAGTAGTAGAGTACATCTATGTGATGGTAAATATTGTTATGTGCAAGTGATCTATGTGATTGAGTAGGCTCTTTGCATACTGTTGAACTTGTAGTGTTGAGTGCAAGTGTTTGTAAGAGACTGGGTGCTCAGATACTCGGGGAAGGAGGATCTAGCAAGGTGTGGAGATCTCATGTCCTATGTAGAGTAGGGTTTTGGTGGCTTTGTGCTTGTAACCTATTTAACTGAAGATAATAAAGAATAAGAGTTCATGGACGTATCCCCAGGGTGGGGGTGAACCACGTAAATACTGTATTATGCTTTGTGCTTTGACTTGATGTGTTTATCCCTTATTTTTCTAAGTTCTTGGACATGTTTAGATAGATATTATTATTCTTTGTGATTATTAGACATGTATGAATTTGCTTGGTGATGATCTACCAGATCTAATCTATTTTACTATGGCTAAATGATGAAATACCTTAGACATAAGTGAATGTTGTGATGATTTGTACTATATGCAGAGTAGAGTAATGGTTGAATATTGATAATCTATCAGTGCTAAGTGCTCTGTAAACATTATAATCATAGATCTGTGTCCCGGCTAAGGTTACAGACACTTGAGTCCTGCAACCACCCCTGCCTCTACCTCGGGTGAGACTTCATCTGCTTCGCAGGTGTTGTCGAAAGGGCCGGTAGTTAGGGATTTATTGGTGTGATCTTGAGAATTGAACCCTGGGTATGCCCCTATGCCAACACCAACCTTCTCTTTTCCATGAAATGTTTGTGGATAACATTTTCACCTCTGGTCATCAAACCAAGACAATGGCCCTCAACTATTTCCTTGAATCACAAGAGAAAAAGATCAAAATAAATAAAGTTAAAAGGAAAAGGAAATGAATGGGATAATAAACAATTGCATTGATGACAAGGTGCAACTCTCCCTCTACAAAGGAACCCATAGATAAGAATTTACATTTCCCTATTATCACATGCACCCCATGCCCAAATATTTACCCCATGACACCTCATACACTTACATGACTTGGACTAGACTCCACCTAGGAAACACTTCAAACTTAAGAGAGGTTAACCCAATAGGACACCCTGAGATCCTCTCCAAAACTAACTTGTCAAATTGCATAACTTCTTTGAGAATTTGTTTTGGGTTAAGGGTAGTTTGATGCACATGTTTGGGTAATTTAATTATTAGATGTGATTTACATGTTATGATCCTTGTGACTTATAAAACCCTAGAGGTCGTGCTTATTGTTTCTACATGACCTTTCACAATGGAAAGGTACACATGAGGGAATGATTAGTTGGGACCTTCATGGGGGCTCAAAACCCTCAGATGGATGTTTAAACCCCAACCAGGAGTAAGAAGAGATTGAAGGTTTCCACTGGATGAAGGAAGGACATTGCCTTTGGAGGCACTCTCTCAGGCGTTAGACATATGATACCTGCCTTCATTCACTTGGACGATGGCCTTGGGAGGCCTAGATGCCACCATGATAAACCTAGACGTCATCCACAGCTAGGGTTTCATCTTTGGAGGCATTTGTGAGTCTTGTGGCATGCATGTGAGGCCAAGTGTTCCACTTTCCTTGCTCAATACTCCACATATGGGTCTCAATGTCACCTTGTATGGGGCATGACATCACCCTTGAAGGATATTTTAGATGAAAATTTATTTAATTTGGTCAGAATTTAATTTATGTTACAAATTTTCCAAGTCGGCCTAGCTTTTTTGAAATTAAATTAATTTAAGGCCTGATTTGGTATAAATAAACAGAAAGTGACATTCATTTTCATCATAACTTGTCCTTGGAGACAAGATCTCTGAAATTTTCACCCTATTAGGGTTATTGGCTGAAATTGTGAGGCACCACTCTTGTTTAAGGCTTATTTTTGCAACTTGGATCAATTTTTGGAAGTTTATGGTGATCTTGCATGGTATTCTCATGATTATTCTTGGTGCAAGTAAGTGAAATATTCATTTTGTCATCTATTGAATATTTTATTGTATGGTTTTATTTGCTCATACAAGATTATGAAATTGCATGGTGTATTTAATGCTTGACGTAATAAACTTAAGTTGCTACTTTCTTACTTTTTATTTGCCAACCTTTTCACTAAATTGATCTAGTAACTAGTGAAACCCTAGATCCCTAAATTACTAGCACTCTAAGGGTTTTGTACTTGGTTATTGTTGCATAATTTTTAATCCATAAAAAGGCTAAGGAGAGCAATGCGCTAGGGCCTATATTTTCCTACACCCTAACATTTTGTCTCTTGAGGTCAAAGTCTAGGATGACTTAAGTTACTGCTTCTCCTACACTTTTTCCCTCTTAGACTTTTGTGCATCATCATTAATTTGCAGCCTTAGAATAAGTTTCCCTCCTTGACTCCATTACCCTTGAAGGCACTACTCCTCTTCTCTTACTTCTTGACAAGACTCAATTCAAACTCTTTCACTTCATACTCTACTAACTTTCTAACCTAGTCTAGAAATACTAATAACTAATTTGTTGTTGTCATGATCACTACTACAACAATCATTTTGCAGCTTATATCAGCCTACTAACCATCTAAGTCATCCCATAATTTGTATAAGGAAAGGTATTAGCAATAAGTGTTAAAGTGTGTGTTTAATTTCCTTTCTAAAGTGCAACTTCGGAAGTTTTTATCGTTGTAATAGATGTTGTTATAGTCATCGTTGCAGCCCCTAAAATCCCTAAAATCATCCATAAAAGCATTGTACATTTGTACTAAGCAAACCATACTCATTGGATATTGAAGTAGTGTCTTATTGCTTTATTATAGTACTTTTCTGAAGTGTTTTGCGTTGTTGTCATCATCATTAATTAATGTTGTTATAAATTTTTGGACAACCATTTAAGTCATTTATTGACTTGTGTTTATCTTGAAAATTGTGAGTGACAAAGCATTATCAAGTTTCCAAGACTCTTGTATGTTTTCTTGTCCTCATAACTTCCAACTTTCAAGATACATTGTTGCTACCATAATATCATCTTTATTGTATAATAACTTGTTCTGGCAGCATGCAATTTGTTTGAGCAGTCATTGATTATAATTGTTGCTACTAATGTTTGATGTTTCATTGGTAAAGGGAAGGTACAAACCCATTTTCATTTTCCCTTTTCCCTTCAAACTTTACCCAAGTGACTTCTTGTGTTGAGTGACCTAGAGAGAGGGGTGGGTTCTCTCTGTGTCTTTTTTCTCTTCATCAACCAACTAGGTCCTAGGACGTCTTCCTTGGAGTGAGGTTTTCCTCCTAATAAAGAGAAAGAGGTACCCTATTGGGGTGAATGTGATAGGGTTACCTCTGTGTTACGTCAATATAATCCTAATTTTCTTTAGGATTTGGGAAAGTATAGATTGTACAATAAAAATTTTGGTGCCACTATCGAGGAACACTGAGTCAATATTCCTCAACAACACTTTTTCGATAAGCCTTTCCCTCAAAGCCTTCATATTATAAAGATTACCTGGTGACTCCATTGAGGGTGATTCCCTCACTCCCTTCGATAATCCTTAAGAGGATATCTGGTGACTCCATTGACCTTTTCCAAGGTGCCACCTTACTCTCAACTTTGTGATATTTTCAAGATATTAGATCATGGTTCCCTAGGAACAAGTGTATCCGACTATTGATTTTGAAATTTTTCAAGGATACTCGCATTATCTTAATATAAAATGCTTAAATAACTCTCCAAGATTTGGATGCCTCCCAATTACTCACATTGTAGCATTCTCAAAGTATATAAGTGAAATAGAATTTGAAGGGGAGGATGTTCTGGTAAAATTGTTCATACATTACCTGCCGTCTTTTTTGCAATATTGGATTAAGTTTTGTTGTGAAGATAAGGGTATATTATCTTTCATAGACCTCATCAGTAGGTTTATTAAGTTTGTGAAACAAGAATTCCAAACATACAAAGATGCCCTTCAAAATCTCGCAATCGCCCTAGAGGATGAAGGATTCACCACTAAGATTGTGGAAGATCTCAAGGATGTGTACCATACTTAATACCAAGAACCCTCTGACATAGAAGGAGAGATTTATGAAGAAGGTTTTCAACCCCTTGAATAGGAGCAATATTTTTTCCATAATTCAGTAGAATGCAATAATTACTTGACTAAAGAAGTGAGTTATGAGGTTGAAGCACTGGTATCCACTCCTCCATATGATGAATCTCTCCAAGATCCTATCTCTTCTGCACAAGAAAAAGAGAATGAGGTGAATCATTTTCCTTTCCAAGTTTTTTATGACCCTTTGTTATATGATTCAGAAAGTGAAGAAGTAAAGGAACCCTTGGAAGAGCCAGGTCCTTCATTTTTTGATAAAGGAGAAACGATGATTAAAGAGACGAGTCTTGGGGATGATGTACTGGATGATTTTCCATTTGATGAAGTCGTCCAAGCCTTTGACACTTCTGCAAAAAAAGAAGTGAATAAAAAAAGTTATTTCCCTTTCCGAGATTTTGATGATACTTTATTTTATGATTTGGAAAGCGAAGAAGTATTAGAGGATCCCTTGGATGCATTAAATTATTTATGTTATGATAAAGGTAGTGACATGGTTGATAATATTTATGAGTTCATACATGTTGGAAGATGTAAATGGGATGTGATTGGTTCTGATGAGGATCCCATTTATTATATGTAAGGATATCTTCGAATTTTTCCTTTACAACAATCATATGATGTTCCTAATAATTTTGACATTTTGTAATAAGATGATGATATAATTACATAAGATTTCCAAGAACCCAAGGATGACCGAGTGCAATGTTCTATTGATAATTTTTGGTCATACCTTGAGGATTTTGATGAGTGTTCCTTTGATTACTTGGATTTATTCTATGAAGAAGATTAGAAACAATCATTCTGCTCAAATTTTAATAAAGAGGAAGTTGCTTGCGTGAAGAAGGATACTTTTGATGAGGTTGTCTATCTCCCTCCAATTTATTTACCTCGTTATGTCACTAAGGATGCAGTTGGGGAGAATGTCTCTTGTTTCAAGTTTTCTTTAGGGAAAATTTTTCCATTAGAATTCAAGGGGAGGTTGAATTCCTTAAGAAGCTTATTATCTCAATCTTTCAACTTTCCCCTAAAACGTTTTCAGTTCCCCTCTAATTTTTTGTTAATCCCTTCTCAGACCTCAAGGAGTGATGATGTCCAAGGTAGTCAAACCTCAGACTCTTTGAGCCATCCCTTTGAGTCCTTTACCTCTCACGATCCTCTTTTTATATGGATTGATCACTTTTTTGGAAGGGTGACTTGGCATGATTTTTTCCCTCCATCCTGCCTCCATGAGCTAGACTTTACGACTTCCTATGATATAATGCTTTCTCTAACTCATGTTTATTTTTTGCTTAACTTGTCATTGTTTTGGTTTATGATGATGCATAGAGGCAGGTGTTATGATACATTGCTAGCGTGGTTGTACTAGTTGCATGCTTATAGCTAGCATTTGATAGGTAAGTACATGCAATGTAGGGTAGGTATACATTTGCATCCATTGCATATACCATTTCCATATCATGTTATCATAGTTTTAGTTGCATTTTTATATTGTCTTGTTCCATTATGTATATATGTATGATCATAATCATATGTTAGACTAGAGATGATTTTATTTTGTTTATTTTATCATATATGGACGAGGGGTGATATCACCACCCCAGGGATTACTAATGTCTTTTGTTGAGATTTAGCAGGAACAAGTCATACCAGAGATGTTGAGGTTCGCATGTTCTCTACGGTGAGAACATGTCCCCAAGTTGGAACCAGATGTTATCCCCTAGCCTAGGGATAACTAACGAGATCATGTCTCGAGGCCCACAAGTCCTGGACATGGAGTACCGAGATCTAGATGACTTGAGCATGGCCCCGGAGGGCCCCTCTTTTCTTTAGTGCAGTCCACATATCACCACCAACAATATCCATCACACCAACGACAACCTGGTCCTGAAGTAGTAGTGAGTCTTTCTCCATGAGGTAATGAGTCTAGGTATCATGGTATGTATCACTATGATTTTTGAAGCACTTGAATATGTTGTATTGAATCCTTCTTAACATCATGACATTTTCTTGGAAATTATGCTCTTTTCCTCGTTCATACCTATAAGGGTGACATGGTGACCTAGTAAGTTGATTTCCCTTTAGTATGGGTTTCTACTGGGTGGACCTGTGAAAATTCATCGTCTGTTCCCTCCATACTTACCACTTTCCATATTTATTCCTTTCATCTCCCCTATCCTTGTTTGGGAATTGGGATTGGCTACACTAGGAAGGGTTGTAACTTACCTTATGGGAAGAAGGGGCTAAAGGCCCAAAGGGTAAAAATAGTTGGCAAGAGTTAAAATCCAATTTTGAAACCTTCGAGATGCTTGACCTAGGGATCCCTGAGAAATAAGTGAAAATATTCTCAGTAAGAAAAGGGGACCCATAAGATAACATAAATACTCAAGGTACTATTTGATGGATAAGAGGTCTCATTACGAGCTGACATATTATGACCATGGGCATGTAGCGGTATGACACTACCACCTCTCTGGTCACCAAGCTAGGGTAGTGGCTCTTGGCGGCATATCTAAGAGAAAGGGGGTATCATCATGAGTTATCCTTCTCATTTTCATGAAATGTTTTTGGATAACGTTTTCACCTCTGGTCATCAATCCAGGACAATGGCCTTCAACTATTTACTTGAATCATAAGAGAAAAATATTAAAAGGAATAAATTTAAGAGTAAAATGCAATGAATGGGCTAAGAAAAAATTCCATTCATGACAAGGTGCAACTCGCCCTCTATAAAGGCACCCACATGTAAGACTTTCCATTTCCCTATTATCACATGCACCCCATGACCAAATATTTACCCCATTTCACCTCATACACATACATTACTTGGACTAGACTCCACCTAGGAAACACCCCAAACTTAAGAGAGGTTAACCCAATAGGACACCTTAAGACCCTCTCCAAAACTAACTTGTCAAATAGCATAACATCTTTGAGCATTTGTTTTGGGTTAAGGGGGTTTTGATGCACATGTATGGGTAATTTAATTATTAGATGTGATTTACATGTTATGATCCTTGTGACTTATGGACCCCTGGAGGGCATACTTTTTGTTGTTACACGACCTTTACCAATGGATAGGTACACATCAGGGAATGATTAGATCAGACCTTCATGGGGGATCAAAACCCACAGATGGATGTTGAAACCCCAGCCAGGGGCAAGAAGAGATTGAAGGTTTTAACTAGATGAAGGAAGGACGTTGCCTTTGGAGGCACTCTGGAAGGCCTTAGATGGATGGTCCCTACCTTCATTCACTTGGACGATGGCCTTGGGAGGCCTAGACACCACCATGATATCCCTAGACGTCATCCAGAGCTAGGGTTTCATATTTGGAGGCATTTGTGAGGCTTGTGGCATGTGTGGGCATCATTTTAGGCCTCTGGAGGCCAAGAGTTCCACTTTCCTTACTCAACGCTCCACATATGGGGATCAACGTCACATTAGAGGGGCATGACATCACCCTTGAAGGAGATTTTAGATGCAAATTTATTTAATTTGGTCAGAATTTGATTTTTGTAACAAATTGGCCTGGTCAGCCCAACAATTTTGAAATTAAATTAATTTAGGGCCTGATTTGGTATAAATAAACAGAAAGTGACATTCATTTTCATCATAACTTGTCCTTGGAGAGAAGAGCTATGAAATTTTCTACCTATTAATCTTATTGGCTGAAATTGTGAGGCACCACGCTTGTTTAAGGCTTATTTTTGCAACTTGGGATCAATTTTTGGAAGATTATGGTGATCTTGCATGGTATTCTCATGATTATTCTTGGTGCAAGTAACTGAAAAATGCATTTTGTCATCTATTGAATGGTTTATTGTATGGTTTTATTTGATCATACAAGATTATGAAATTGCATGGTTTATTTAATGCTTTAAGTATGAAACTTAAGTTGCTACTTTCTTACTTTTTGTTTGCCAATATTTTCACTAAATTGATCTAGTAACTATTGAAACCCTAGAGCCCTAAATTGATATCACTCTAATGGTTTTGTACTTGGTTATTGTTGCATAAGTCTTACTCCATAAAAAGGCTAAGGAGAGCAAGGCACTAGGGCCTAGATTTGCCTACACCATAGAATTTTTTCTCTTGAGGTCAAAGTCTAGGAGGACTTAAGTTACTACTTCTCCTACACTTTTTCCCTCTTAGAATTTTGTGCATCATCATTAATTTGCAGCCTTAGAAGAAGTCGACCTCCTTGACTCCATTACCCTTGAAGGCACTAGTCCTCTTCTCTTACTTCTTGACAAGACTCAATTCAAACTCTTCCACTTCATACTCTACTAACTTTCTAACCTAGTCTATAAATACTAACAACTAATTTGTTGTTTTCATAATCACTGCTACAACCATCATTTTGCAGCTTATATCAGCCTACTAACCATATAAGTCATCCCAAAATTTGTATAAGTGAAGGTACTAACAATAAGTGTTAAAGTGTTTGTTTAATTTCCTTTCTAAAGTGCAACTTCTAAAGTTGTTACCACTATCATATATGCTACTACAACCACTGTTGCATCCCTAAAATCATCCATAAAACCATCGGGTATTTTTACTAATCAAACTATAATCATTGGATATTAAAGTAGTGTCTTATTGTTTTGTTATAGTACTTTTCTGAAGTGGTTTCCATTGTTGTCATCATCAATAATTAATTTTTTTATAAATGTTTGAACATCCTTTTAATTCATTTATTGACTTATTTTTATCTTGAAAATTGTGAGTGACAAAGCATTATCAAGTTTGCAAGACTCTTATATCTTTTATTTTTATCATAACTTGCAACTTTCAAGATACATTGATGCTACAATAATATCATCTTTATTGTATAATAATTTTTTCTAGGAGCATGCAATTTGTTTGAGAAGTCATTGATTATAATTGTTTCTACTAACTTTTGATGTTTCATTTGTAAAGGGAAGGTACAAACCCATTTTCATTTTCCCTTGTCCCTTCAAACTTTACCCAAGTGACTTCTTCTATTGGGTGACCTAGAGAGAGGGGTGGGTTCTCACCATGTCTTTTTTCCCTTCATCAACCAACTAGGTTCTGAGACATCTCCCTTGGAGTGATTTTTTCATCCTCCTAAACAGAAAGAGGTACCCTATTGGGGTGACAGTGATAGGGTTACCTACGTGTTACATCAATCTAAGCTTACTTTCCTTTAGGCTTTGGGAAAGTATAGATTGTGCGATAATGGTATTGAAACACCATTATCATTGGTTGACATTTCACTATTTAAAAATTCTTATTTTATGTCATATTTCTAATAATCCTTGCCATCCACGACTTAGTTCAATTGTGAAGCATGACTTGACCAATCAATGGAGTGCTACACTCCACCATTTCTCTTCTACTCTGATTTTTCTGCGCACTCTAATATTAGAAGAAACTTTATTTCTTGTGTACTTTTAAACAAGAGTTGTTATATTATATCGAACAATCCCTTCTTCTTGCACTCAGAGATGAATCTTCCACTTCATGAGTCACACCTCATCTCATGATGTCCTTTTTCCTCTTCTTGCACAAGCTTGACCAATTTCCTATCCAACGGACAGTGGGATTAATCTAGAATAGACCCACACAATGATCAATGTTGTAATCGTATCCTCTTTCTAGAAATCCTTTTTCACATAACACTTTATGTAGAGTGCTCTTCTTCCTAATGGAAATGCTCGATTAGTAAGATTAACCTTTGTTTATGTGTCAAAAATATTTCACTTCAAGTGTGCTTCTAGGATTATGCATAGGTACTATCCTAAGAATATACAATATTAACTACACAACAATCATCTTTGGCACTCACCTCTATCATTGGGAAGGTTTCTTCAAACTTTGACACTATTTAGAAAAATCTTCACATCAAGTAATTACATGGCTCTTGGAATCCAATTCCACTTTCCATTACTTGTCGTGTGGCCATTTATTTCCTCAACCAAATTATACAAGCTCTTACATGTTTCTATTACTTTGATATTCAATCCTAGGCTTGAATCTACCTGATTATACCTCTAATTTTTCACCATGTACAAGTAACCACTTCTGTTAGAATTATGCATAGTATAGAAATTTTGTCAATTAATTCTACGGGTCATTATTTATCCTAGTTGATGAAGGACAAAATGAACCAAATTAAAAATTTGATTCCTTAGATGCATTCCTCTTTGAAACATTTTTTCGATGATTGTACTCATGCCTCAATCTGATTTCTGAGCGAATAGTTACAACAATTACAAGTTGCAATTTCCACGCTTTTGCTGCTACAAAATTCACTTTTATCACTTTTGAAGAAAATATAATTCACAAATAAAAATTTTGGGTCGACATATCTCTTCTACTCCTCAATAAATTTCCAACGACTATTCGTTTTCCCCAATCCAAGATCTAATCTTAAATTTATGGTGGGAAAACAGTGAAGGAATATTCATTGGCATGTGCAACATAGTAGTAATGTTCAGAAACCACCCAATCATTTCTTTATTAGATCTCCATTTTCGATATGTTTTAATGGATTCGTCGTGAATCTAGTCATATATCTTCTTCATACCTTCCATGAACCCGCTACCAACACTTAGCTTATTTTTCCTTCACAGGCTCACAGACTCACGGAATCATAAAATTGTAACCTTCATTTCATAACTTCGTCCGATAAGTCTCAACACTTAGCCATTTTTCCATCTTCGTGGACTTGGGGACACATAATATTGCATCATTTTTTTCATAATTCTATTCGATAATTCTCAACACTTAACCATTTTTCCACTTCTTAACACTTAAGTCCATCCAAGAAGTCTCAACACTTAACAATATTCCAAGATCTTATCGTAATTCGTGGGATTGACACTTAGCCTGCTACATGGCTCCACATCACCCGACAATTGTTATCCCATACAACATGTACCTTCCACTATAGAATTACAAGTCTTTATTCTACCATGTCATCCAACATGTGGCCTCCATGTCATGCCGATGTCATCGTACGAAAAATACCCAAAAAAAAATTAAGATTTTCTTATTTTTGAAATTTCCAAAGAAGCTCAATTATTCACATTACCCATGAAATTTCTCTCCATTTTACTATAGTAATTTAATAAAACAAGTTGCATACATACTCCAAAAATTGATTCTCTACGATTTTCCACTTCAACATTCTACTAACTTGGCCCATCCAGGCTCAGTGTTGAAAATAGGGCTCTGATACCACTTTGTAATGTACCCATGCACCTAGGTTGGGACATTTCACACAAAAATATTCTCAATTTATAGATCTGATACCATATGTAACATACCTAGCCTCTAGATAAGCCACATTACATGCGAAATAAACATAAAAACAATATTTCTTCTAACTAATTAATTATTTTATAGTCAGTCGATTTCTTGTATCTTACAACTACAAACTAGAATAGATTTAGCTATTGTCTATAACCATGAAACATATGCATATAAATCATGATAATAATCAACATGAAATACATCTAAACCTCTCATTACAACAACATATAATTCATTCGTGTTCATGTAGAGTTCATGCACAACGATAACACATGCAATTAACTCAATAAGAAGATTTTCCACTTATCTTAAAACAATAATCATGCAACCAACTTGTTGTGGGGCATCCCACAATAACACCCCGATATTTCTAAATTTTATGGGCCCCCCAAAATGTTTTCTCCTTTTTCTTTTTGCACCTATATTTTTCCCTACAAGACTGGTATCTCTACTTTCTAAGAAAACCACAGCCCTAACTAACTCCAATATTAGCACTCCAATCATTCCATCTCTTATCCTAATTTCTTGTGGAGTGACCCAAAGTTCGTGTTAACCTGTCAAGCAACCACTTGCCTAAGTGGCATCCAAAAATTGGAATGTTCTCTGCGTCGTTTTATTCCTTTCTTAAATAAATTATCTTTATCACTTATGGAGTATAATCATGTTTCTAAGTTATCGAAGGAATATTACCTTCGATACCATCCTTATCGGGACCCCATTTAAACATCATCTTTTTGCACTCTCAAAAGAAAAATCTGATAGATTTTTTACCCTTCTCGTGCGTGTCCTGCATGTTCTCCTGAGCCAAAATAATATTCTTTGATACCTTTATCATCAGAGCTCAAACTTTCCATACCTTTCAAAGCCCTGACAGATAAACCCGGAAATCCAGTAAAACACACGGTTTAGCATGCTTTTACAAGCAATAAATATTTCGTTGATTCCTTTCCCTTGGGTTTTACTTCCATGCTCATCATGATTTACCCTGAAGTCAATACTCTAATAGGTCCCACCTCAGTCCATATTACTAATCATTGGATGATGTTCCATGCTTGCACATTGGTCCACGTGTTAGGGAATATACCTTTGATACCTTTCCCATTAGAGTTCAAAAAAATATTGATCTTTCATACTATGAAATCTCTACCCCGATAATGGCCTTATTCGAGGATGTGGTTTAGCGTTCCCCCTAATGTTTTAATCAATGCACCTAACCCACTTAATAGGAATTAATTTTGGAAATGACACACACTAATGGAAAAAGCTAGGATCATATTTGGAAAGATCCTCGTACACACTTGAGTTATGGCATACTTGTTCTAATTGAATGTGCATTACGAATTATAAAACACCCTTTCAGGACACATCTTGCATTGTAATATTTAAAAAATCAGTCCACGAAGTTTAATTTTCATCTGGACTCCCTTGCTCATTGACATTTTCGTCTCTGTTACTGCAACTTCTTACTTACTGGTAAAATTTGGTTTTCTATCATTTAAACTAATTTATTTTTTTATTATTTCAGCTTATGCTTTATACGTAAGATAATATTATATTTTTTTTTAAATGTGTTATTGCAGGTTTATCTAGTTATTCATCATGGTGAGCTAGAATCCCAAAATAAATTGGAGTTCAGTTTACTTTCAGGGTCTCGCAGCCCCCAAAGCATTGTCCTGACTGGTCGAAACTTTGGTGAATGATACAATTCCTCATAATGGTGAGGACCACTGCCCTAGATTTGATTATATCCATAGGATTTTTGAATCTACAGAGTTTCTTGAAGACAACGAAGTCTTAGAGGTGTACCAGAATATACTAAAAAATAGAATTCACCGGATAGCTTCCAAGCCACAACTATTCCCATATAACAAGGCAACATAGTGGTGCCTCAAACAATTTGATCCTTCCATAATGATCATCATGAGAAAAAAAGAAGCACGAGTATATTCTCTCAAACCAAAGGATATTAGCTCAAGGTATCACCTTCCCACTCCTACCTGCTCATTGAAAGAACCTTTCCTCAAAGGGTTCTCCCAGGAAAGAAAAGGACCAAAAAAACAGATGAAACACTAGTAGGAAGTTGAGGATGAGAATCTTAAACAAGGATAGAAATTGGTCCCCACCCATAGGATTAAAAACCCTTACAAGCTACTGACAATCATGCTCTGTCNATGCCCTTCAAAATCTCGCAATCGCCCTAGAGGATGAAGGATTCACCACTAAGATTGTGGAAGATCTCAAGGATGTGTACCATACTTAATACCAAGAACCCTCTGACATAGAAGGAGAGATTTATGAAGAAGGTTTTCAACCCCTTGAATAGGAGCAATATTTTTTCCATAATTCAGTAGAATGCAATAATTACTTGACTAAAGAAGTGAGTTATGAGGTTGAAGCACTGGTATCCACTCCTCCATATGATGAATCTCTCCAAGATCCTATCTCTTCTGCACAAGAAAAAGAGAATGAGGTGAATCATTTTCCTTTCCAAGTTTTTTATGACCCTTTGTTATATGATTCAGAAAGTGAAGAAGTAAAGGAACCCTTGGAAGAGCCAGGTCCTTCATTTTTTGATAAAGGAGAAACGATGATTAAAGAGACGAGTCTTGGGGATGATGTACTGGATGATTTTCCATTTGATGAAGTCGTCCAAGCCTTTGACACTTCTGCAAAAAAAGAAGTGAATAAAAAAAGTTATTTCCCTTTCCGAGATTTTGATGATACTTTATTTTATGATTTGGAAAGCGAAGAAGTATTAGAGGATCCCTTGGATGCATTAAATTATTTATGTTATGATAAAGGTAGTGACATGGTTGATAATATTTATGAGTTCATACATGTTGGAAGATGTAAATGGGATGTGATTGGTTCTGATGAGGATCCCATTTATTATATGTAAGGATATCTTCGAATTTTTCCTTTACAACAATCATATGATGTTCCTAATAATTTTGACATTTTGTAATAAGATGATGATATAATTACATAAGATTTCCAAGAACCCAAGGATGACCGAGTGCAATGTTCTATTGATAATTTTTGGTCATACCTTGAGGATTTTGATGAGTGTTCCTTTGATTACTTGGATTTATTCTATGAAGAAGATTAGAAACAATCATTCTGCTCAAATTTTAATAAAGAGGAAGTTGCTTGCGTGAAGAAGGATACTTTTGATGAGGTTGTCTATCTCCCTCCAATTTATTTACCTCGTTATGTCACTAAGGATGCAGTTGGGGAGAATGTCTCTTGTTTCAAGTTTTCTTTAGGGAAAATTTTTCCATTAGAATTCAAGGGGAGGTTGAATTCCTTAAGAAGCTTATTATCTCAATCTTTCAACTTTCCCCTAAAACGTTTTCAGTTCCCCTCTAATTTTTTGTTAATCCCTTCTCAGACCTCAAGGAGTGATGATGTCCAAGGTAGTCAAACCTCAGACTCTTTGAGCCATCCCTTTGAGTCCTTTACCTCTCACGATCCTCTTTTTATATGGATTGATCACTTTTTTGGAAGGGTGACTTGGCATGATTTTTTCCCTCCATCCTGCCTCCATGAGCTAGACTTTACGACTTCCTATGATATAATGCTTTCTCTAACTCATGTTTATTTTTTGCTTAACTTGTCATTGTTTTGGTTTATGATGATGCATAGAGGCAGGTGTTATGATACATTGCTAGCGTGGTTGTACTAGTTGCATGCTTATAGCTAGCATTTGATAGGTAAGTACATGCAATGTAGGGTAGGTATACATTTGCATCCATTGCATATACCATTTCCATATCATGTTATCATAGTTTTAGTTGCATTTTTATATTGTCTTGTTCCATTATGTATATATGTATGATCATAATCATATGTTAGACTAGAGATGATTTTATTTTGTTTATTTTATCATATATGGACGAGGGGTGATATCACCACCCCAGGGATTACTAATGTCTTTTGTTGAGATTTAGCAGGAACAAGTCATACCAGAGATGTTGAGGTTCGCATGTTCTCTACGGTGAGAACATGTCCCCAAGTTGGAACCAGATGTTATCCCCTAGCCTAGGGATAACTAACGAGATCATGTCTCGAGGCCCACAAGTCCTGGACATGGAGTACCGAGATCTAGATGACTTGAGCATGGCCCCGGAGGGCCCCTCTTTTCTTTAGTGCAGTCCACATATCACCACCAACAATATCCATCACACCAACGACAACCTGGTCCTGAAGTAGTAGTGAGTCTTTCTCCATGAGGTAATGAGTCTAGGTATCATGGTATGTATCACTATGATTTTTGAAGCACTTGAATATGTTGTATTGAATCCTTCTTAACATCATGACATTTTCTTGGAAATTATGCTCTTTTCCTCGTTCATACCTATAAGGGTGACATGGTGACCTAGTAAGTTGATTTCCCTTTAGTATGGGTTTCTACTGGGTGGACCTGTGAAAATTCATCGTCTGTTCCCTCCATACTTACCACTTTCCATATTTATTCCTTTCATCTCCCCTATCCTTGTTTGGGAATTGGGATTGGCTACACTAGGAAGGGTTGTAACTTACCTTATGGGAAGAAGGGGCTAAAGGCCCAAAGGGTAAAAATAGTTGGCAAGAGTTAAAATCCAATTTTGAAACCTTCGAGATGCTTGACCTAGGGATCCCTGAGAAATAAGTGAAAATATTCTCAGTAAGAAAAGGGGACCCATAAGATAACATAAATACTCAAGGTACTATTTGATGGATAAGAGGTCTCATTACGAGCTGACATATTATGACCATGGGCATGTAGCGGTATGACACTACCACCTCTCTGGTCACCAAGCTAGGGTAGTGGCTCTTGGCGGCATATCTAAGAGAAAGGGGGTATCATCATGAGTTATCCTTCTCATTTTCATGAAATGTTTTTGGATAACGTTTTCACCTCTGGTCATCAATCCAGGACAATGGCCTTCAACTATTTACTTGAATCATAAGAGAAAAATATTAAAAGGAATAAATTTAAGAGTAAAATGCAATGAATGGGCTAAGAAAAAATTCCATTCATGACAAGGTGCAACTCGCCCTCTATAAAGGCACCCACATGTAAGACTTTCCATTTCCCTATTATCACATGCACCCCATGACCAAATATTTACCCCATTTCACCTCATACACATACATTACTTGGACTAGACTCCACCTAGGAAACACCCCAAACTTAAGAGAGGTTAACCCAATAGGACACCTTAAGACCCTCTCCAAAACTAACTTGTCAAATAGCATAACATCTTTGAGCATTTGTTTTGGGTTAAGGGGGTTTTGATGCACATGTATGGGTAATTTAATTATTAGATGTGATTTACATGTTATGATCCTTGTGACTTATGGACCCCTGGAGGGCATACTTTTTGTTGTTACACGACCTTTACCAATGGATAGGTACACATCAGGGAATGATTAGATCAGACCTTCATGGGGGATCAAAACCCACAGATGGATGTTGAAACCCCAGCCAGGGGCAAGAAGAGATTGAAGGTTTTAACTAGATGAAGGAAGGACGTTGCCTTTGGAGGCACTCTGGAAGGCCTTAGATGGATGGTCCCTACCTTCATTCACTTGGACGATGGCCTTGGGAGGCCTAGACACCACCATGATATCCCTAGACGTCATCCAGAGCTAGGGTTTCATATTTGGAGGCATTTGTGAGGCTTGTGGCATGTGTGGGCATCATTTTAGGCCTCTGGAGGCCAAGAGTTCCACTTTCCTTACTCAACGCTCCACATATGGGGATCAACGTCACATTAGAGGGGCATGACATCACCCTTGAAGGAGATTTTAGATGCAAATTTATTTAATTTGGTCAGAATTTGATTTTTGTAACAAATTGGCCTGGTCAGCCCAACAATTTTGAAATTAAATTAATTTAGGGCCTGATTTGGTATAAATAAACAGAAAGTGACATTCATTTTCATCATAACTTGTCCTTGGAGAGAAGAGCTATGAAATTTTCTACCTATTAATCTTATTGGCTGAAATTGTGAGGCACCACGCTTGTTTAAGGCTTATTTTTGCAACTTGGGATCAATTTTTGGAAGATTATGGTGATCTTGCATGGTATTCTCATGATTATTCTTGGTGCAAGTAACTGAAAAATGCATTTTGTCATCTATTGAATGGTTTATTGTATGGTTTTATTTGATCATACAAGATTATGAAATTGCATGGTTTATTTAATGCTTTAAGTATGAAACTTAAGTTGCTACTTTCTTACTTTTTGTTTGCCAATATTTTCACTAAATTGATCTAGTAACTATTGAAACCCTAGAGCCCTAAATTGATATCACTCTAATGGTTTTGTACTTGGTTATTGTTGCATAAGTCTTACTCCATAAAAAGGCTAAGGAGAGCAAGGCACTAGGGCCTAGATTTGCCTACACCATAGAATTTTTTCTCTTGAGGTCAAAGTCTAGGAGGACTTAAGTTACTACTTCTCCTACACTTTTTCCCTCTTAGAATTTTGTGCATCATCATTAATTTGCAGCCTTAGAAGAAGTCGACCTCCTTGACTCCATTACCCTTGAAGGCACTAGTCCTCTTCTCTTACTTCTTGACAAGACTCAATTCAAACTCTTCCACTTCATACTCTACTAACTTTCTAACCTAGTCTATAAATACTAACAACTAATTTGTTGTTTTCATAATCACTGCTACAACCATCATTTTGCAGCTTATATCAGCCTACTAACCATATAAGTCATCCCAAAATTTGTATAAGTGAAGGTACTAACAATAAGTGTTAAAGTGTTTGTTTAATTTCCTTTCTAAAGTGCAACTTCTAAAGTTGTTACCACTATCATATATGCTACTACAACCACTGTTGCATCCCTAAAATCATCCATAAAACCATCGGGTATTTTTACTAATCAAACTATAATCATTGGATATTAAAGTAGTGTCTTATTGTTTTGTTATAGTACTTTTCTGAAGTGGTTTCCATTGTTGTCATCATCAATAATTAATTTTTTTATAAATGTTTGAACATCCTTTTAATTCATTTATTGACTTATTTTTATCTTGAAAATTGTGAGTGACAAAGCATTATCAAGTTTGCAAGACTCTTATATCTTTTATTTTTATCATAACTTGCAACTTTCAAGATACATTGATGCTACAATAATATCATCTTTATTGTATAATAATTTTTTCTAGGAGCATGCAATTTGTTTGAGAAGTCATTGATTATAATTGTTTCTACTAACTTTTGATGTTTCATTTGTAAAGGGAAGGTACAAACCCATTTTCATTTTCCCTTGTCCCTTCAAACTTTACCCAAGTGACTTCTTCTATTGGGTGACCTAGAGAGAGGGGTGGGTTCTCACCATGTCTTTTTTCCCTTCATCAACCAACTAGGTTCTGAGACATCTCCCTTGGAGTGATTTTTTCATCCTCCTAAACAGAAAGAGGTACCCTATTGGGGTGACAGTGATAGGGTTACCTACGTGTTACATCAATCTAAGCTTACTTTCCTTTAGGCTTTGGGAAAGTATAGATTGTGCGATAATGGTATTGAAACACCATTATCATTGGTTGACATTTCACTATTTAAAAATTCTTATTTTATGTCATATTTCTAATAATCCTTGCCATCCACGACTTAGTTCAATTGTGAAGCATGACTTGACCAATCAATGGAGTGCTACACTCCACCATTTCTCTTCTACTCTGATTTTTCTGCGCACTCTAATATTAGAAGAAACTTTATTTCTTGTGTACTTTTAAACAAGAGTTGTTATATTATATCGAACAATCCCTTCTTCTTGCACTCAGAGATGAATCTTCCACTTCATGAGTCACACCTCATCTCATGATGTCCTTTTTCCTCTTCTTGCACAAGCTTGACCAATTTCCTATCCAACGGACAGTGGGATTAATCTAGAATAGACCCACACAATGATCAATGTTGTAATCGTATCCTCTTTCTAGAAATCCTTTTTCACATAACACTTTATGTAGAGTGCTCTTCTTCCTAATGGAAATGCTCGATTAGTAAGATTAACCTTTGTTTATGTGTCAAAAATATTTCACTTCAAGTGTGCTTCTAGGATTATGCATAGGTACTATCCTAAGAATATACAATATTAACTACACAACAATCATCTTTGGCACTCACCTCTATCATTGGGAAGGTTTCTTCAAACTTTGACACTATTTAGAAAAATCTTCACATCAAGTAATTACATGGCTCTTGGAATCCAATTCCACTTTCCATTACTTGTCGTGTGGCCATTTATTTCCTCAACCAAATTATACAAGCTCTTACATGTTTCTATTACTTTGATATTCAATCCTAGGCTTGAATCTACCTGATTATACCTCTAATTTTTCACCATGTACAAGTAACCACTTCTGTTAGAATTATGCATAGTATAGAAATTTTGTCAATTAATTCTACGGGTCATTATTTATCCTAGTTGATGAAGGACAAAATGAACCAAATTAAAAATTTGATTCCTTAGATGCATTCCTCTTTGAAACATTTTTTCGATGATTGTACTCATGCCTCAATCTGATTTCTGAGCGAATAGTTACAACAATTACAAGTTGCAATTTCCACGCTTTTGCTGCTACAAAATTCACTTTTATCACTTTTGAAGAAAATATAATTCACAAATAAAAATTTTGGGTCGACATATCTCTTCTACTCCTCAATAAATTTCCAACGACTATTCGTTTTCCCCAATCCAAGATCTAATCTTAAATTTATGGTGGGAAAACAGTGAAGGAATATTCATTGGCATGTGCAACATAGTAGTAATGTTCAGAAACCACCCAATCATTTCTTTATTAGATCTCCATTTTCGATATGTTTTAATGGATTCGTCGTGAATCTAGTCATATATCTTCTTCATACCTTCCATGAACCCGCTACCAACACTTAGCTTATTTTTCCTTCACAGGCTCACAGACTCACGGAATCATAAAATTGTAACCTTCATTTCATAACTTCGTCCGATAAGTCTCAACACTTAGCCATTTTTCCATCTTCGTGGACTTGGGGACACATAATATTGCATCATTTTTTTCATAATTCTATTCGATAATTCTCAACACTTAACCATTTTTCCACTTCTTAACACTTAAGTCCATCCAAGAAGTCTCAACACTTAACAATATTCCAAGATCTTATCGTAATTCGTGGGATTGACACTTAGCCTGCTACATGGCTCCACATCACCCGACAATTGTTATCCCATACAACATGTACCTTCCACTATAGAATTACAAGTCTTTATTCTACCATGTCATCCAACATGTGGCCTCCATGTCATGCCGATGTCATCGTACGAAAAATACCCAAAAAAAAATTAAGATTTTCTTATTTTTGAAATTTCCAAAGAAGCTCAATTATTCACATTACCCATGAAATTTCTCTCCATTTTACTATAGTAATTTAATAAAACAAGTTGCATACATACTCCAAAAATTGATTCTCTACGATTTTCCACTTCAACATTCTACTAACTTGGCCCATCCAGGCTCAGTGTTGAAAATAGGGCTCTGATACCACTTTGTAATGTACCCATGCACCTAGGTTGGGACATTTCACACAAAAATATTCTCAATTTATAGATCTGATACCATATGTAACATACCTAGCCTCTAGATAAGCCACATTACATGCGAAATAAACATAAAAACAATATTTCTTCTAACTAATTAATTATTTTATAGTCAGTCGATTTCTTGTATCTTACAACTACAAACTAGAATAGATTTAGCTATTGTCTATAACCATGAAACATATGCATATAAATCATGATAATAATCAACATGAAATACATCTAAACCTCTCATTACAACAACATATAATTCATTCGTGTTCATGTAGAGTTCATGCACAACGATAACACATGCAATTAACTCAATAAGAAGATTTTCCACTTATCTTAAAACAATAATCATGCAACCAACTTGTTGTGGGGCATCCCACAATAACACCCCGATATTTCTAAATTTTATGGGCCCCCCAAAATGTTTTCTCCTTTTTCTTTTTGCACCTATATTTTTCCCTACAAGACTGGTATCTCTACTTTCTAAGAAAACCACAGCCCTAACTAACTCCAATATTAGCACTCCAATCATTCCATCTCTTATCCTAATTTCTTGTGGAGTGACCCAAAGTTCGTGTTAACCTGTCAAGCAACCACTTGCCTAAGTGGCATCCAAAAATTGGAATGTTCTCTGCGTCGTTTTATTCCTTTCTTAAATAAATTATCTTTATCACTTATGGAGTATAATCATGTTTCTAAGTTATCGAAGGAATATTACCTTCGATACCATCCTTATCGGGACCCCATTTAAACATCATCTTTTTGCACTCTCAAAAGAAAAATCTGATAGATTTTTTACCCTTCTCGTGCGTGTCCTGCATGTTCTCCTGAGCCAAAATAATATTCTTTGATACCTTTATCATCAGAGCTCAAACTTTCCATACCTTTCAAAGCCCTGACAGATAAACCCGGAAATCCAGTAAAACACACGGTTTAGCATGCTTTTACAAGCAATAAATATTTCGTTGATTCCTTTCCCTTGGGTTTTACTTCCATGCTCATCATGATTTACCCTGAAGTCAATACTCTAATAGGTCCCACCTCAGTCCATATTACTAATCATTGGATGATGTTCCATGCTTGCACATTGGTCCACGTGTTAGGGAATATACCTTTGATACCTTTCCCATTAGAGTTCAAAAAAATATTGATCTTTCATACTATGAAATCTCTACCCCGATAATGGCCTTATTCGAGGATGTGGTTTAGCGTTCCCCCTAATGTTTTAATCAATGCACCTAACCCACTTAATAGGAATTAATTTTGGAAATGACACACACTAATGGAAAAAGCTAGGATCATATTTGGAAAGATCCTCGTACACACTTGAGTTATGGCATACCTGTTCTAATTGAATGTGCATTACGAATTATAAAACACCCTTTCAGGACACATCTTGCATTGTAATATTTCAAAACTCAGTCCACGAAGTTTAATTTTCATCTGGACTCCCTCGCTCATTGACATTTTCGTCTCTGTTACTGCAACTTCTTACTTACTGGTAAAATTTGGTTTTCTATCATTTAAACTAATTTATTTTTTTATTATTTCATCTTATGATTTATACGTAAGATAATATTATATATTTTTTTAAATGTGTTATTGCAGGTTTATCTAGTTATTCATCATGGTGAGCTAGAATCCCAAAATAAATTGGAGTTCAGTTTACTTTCAGGGTCTCGCAGGCCCCAAAGCATTGTCCTGACTGGTCGAAACTTTGGTGAATGATACAATTCCTCATACTGGTGAGGACCACTGCCCTAGATTTGATTATATCCATAGGATTTTTGAATCTACAGAGTTTCCTGAAGACAACGAAGTCTTAGAGGTGTACCAGAATATACTAAAAAATAGAATTCACCGGATAGCTTCCAAGCCACAACTATTCCCATATAACAAGGCAACATAGTGGTGCCTCAAACAATTTGATCCTTCCATAATGATCATCATGAGAAAAAAAGAAGCACGAGTATATTCTCTCAAACCAAAGGATATTAGCTCAAGGTATCACCTTCCCACTCCTACCTGCTCATTGAAAGAACCTTTCCTCAAAGGGTTCTCCCAGGAAAGAAAAGGACCAAAAAAACAGATGAAACACTAGTAGGAAGTTGAGGATGAGAATCTTAAACAAGGATAGAAATTGGTCCCCACCCATAGGATTAAAAACCCTTACAAGCTACTGACAATCATGCTCTGTCGATTATATGGAGAAGAGAAGAGTACACACTTTCAAATTGACTAGCTTCCATTAGTGCACACCGTCCTTAATACATGATAGATATTTAACTGGGCTGATATCTTGGCCTTTAACATTTTTGTACACGCTAAAAATATCCGAGGTACGAAAAAGCCATGTTTTTATATGTCTTATNAAACAGATGAAACACTAGTAGGAAGTTGAGGATGAGAATCTTAAACAAGGATAGAAATTGGTCCCCACCCATAGGATTAAAAACCCTTACAAGCTACTGACAATCATGCTCTGTCAATTATATGGAGAAGAGAAGAGTACACACTTTCAAATTGACTAGCTTCCATTAGTGCACACCGTCGTTAATACATGATAGATATTTAACTGGGCTGATATCTTGGCCTTTAACATTTTCGTACACGCTAAAAATATCCGAGGTACGAAAAAGCCATGTTTTTATATGTCTTATTATATAATAGACGCCATTTGTTCATCAGTTCATTTTCCTGAAATGGGATGGAATTGTAACCGAAGTATTCCCCCCATTCATGTGTATTCCTCCCAATTGTGGAGCAAAAATTTCAAACAAAATTTTTATGAGAGTTGCAATTTATTCTTCACACCTCTGCATTCAATCCTTTTCAGCTTCCCCAGACACAAGATATCCTTTGAGGCAAGAAATGTGATGAAAGGGGTGGTCGATTGGTTTTTCTACAAGTATTATTTGTTCATCAAGGTTTACGGGACCACTGGGCCCCCACATATATTGCCTTATTTTTTCCCAGAATGATTGTTGATAAGAGAAATAACATATCAAACAATGGGGTTCAGGGTCACCTCATTGTTGCAAACCAATAGTAAAATACTGTGGCTAGTCTTCCCTCTCCACATTGGAATGTTTTCCATATCCAACACTTAACACGCAAGAAAGGAAGTTGAGACCTTACATGAATTAATCCTATGCTTGGGTGAACCCAAAGGCCATGATCCTCATGAACTGGCTATCAGTCACGTCAGGATCATCAGACTCACTCATCCAAATATTCACATTGTGTATTTTGAAAAGGATAAGTTTAAATGAGTAATCTTGTATGATGAGGTCTTTCACCATATATCCCATGACACTGCAAAACGAGAGCTTGATCTCGAACAAGAGGATTTCAAGATGAAAACTTTGGCTTGATTCCATAAATTGTGTCAGCAAGACAAAGATATCAACAATGCCAAATAATAGGAGAAGACCAAAAAGGAATAACAACTTGAGAATAAAAGGCTCCAGGTGGAGCAAGACTTTCAGAGAAGACAAGCTGAGGAAAATATCAAAGTAGATCGTGAACATGTGACACATCATGCCTCTCTACAGAAGAAGAAATAAGAGGAAGATAAAAATATAGCGGAGGATGAGGAAGCCAATACGATAGTTTATGAATCACATGACAAAAAAAATGGTTGAAGAAGAAGAGGTGAAGCGATTCGCTGAATAAGTTGAAGCAAAGAGGAAAGATGATGAGATTACAAAACATAATCTAAACCAAAACCCAGGCACCTCGTCAATGACCACCCTAGGAATCATGAATATAAATCCTCTGGAGTATACCCCACTAATCTCCATACCAATGGATTCCTCCCCTTCTTCTGACGCTCTAAATTTTGAAGGATCTGTGCTCTCCATTGGAGACTACTATTATGACAACAAAACTAGAAGTATCAAGAACAGATCTTTGAAAAGAAAAAGAGGAGAGGACTCCAAATCAAAGTCACATGCAATAAGGACTTTGGAATGGAAGGTCGGCCCTGATCCTAAGGAGAATTCAGTTCTATCGGATTCAATGCTCAATGATTTTGCAGAATTAAATGCCTCTTATGTTTTACAGGTAACTAATTCCTTGAACACCACCGGGGCCCGGGTAACAGAGCTCGAAATAGAGTTGAAGGACCTAAGAGACCAATTCAACATAGATGTCTGGGAAGTTGTCAGTGCAGTTGAAAGCCTAAACTCAGGAAAGATAAGTGGTTCCCTACAAGCACAAAGAGACAACATGAATCAAGAGTTTGAAAAGAGGATGAAAATACTACGGGACACCCACAAGGAGGAGTTGGAAGTAGAAAAACATAAACTTAGTGTATTTCAAGAAAATACTAGCGCATCCATGGGTACCGTGGAATCCATCAAATATCAAGTGTTGGCTGTCATAGAAGTTCTAAATATTGTAAAGAACGATCTCCTTTCTCTGATGATCGATATACGAGTAGAGCGACAAG
>JZKD02S0884554.1:0-14101 GCA_000966675.3 Picea glauca | reverse complement strand
GTACCTCATCTCATACACTTTGAATTTCTGAGTTTGCTTGAATTTTTGGATTTCTGGGCATTTTTCTAAATTTTCAGTGGCCAGTACCTTGCTGCCTCTTCTACCAGAGTGCTGGCGCTCCCTTCTAGTCTTACACAGAGCATTGCAACACTCTGGTGCCTTTGACACCATAGCAATGCCCCTTTTCTGTTAAAATATTCTAGGATTTTAATCTCTGAGTTCAGTTTCTTGCTGTTGGCACTTACTCAGAGTCCTTACAACCTCAGTACATGTTTGTCTTGGCCTTCAACATTTTGCTTTCTGAGAATTAATCACCTTTTGTTTGGAATTTTGATATTTTTTCCTTACCTTGAAGTCACTCTTTGTCTTTGACGATTTAGAGTCAACTTACTGTTTTCCTCTCATTTATCTGACTGAGTGAAAGCTTTTGTGAGGAAATTCAAAGGTCTATGCACGATTCCATTTGATCTTTGAGGTCATCTTGTCCAAGCTTTTTTCTTTCTTTTTGAGTTTTTGGTTTTCTTTTTGCAAGTTTCGTTATCTTTGTCTTTCTTGTTTAATCACGACGAGAGTGTGTTTTTGTTTGTATGAAGTTTGTTTCTGATTGTCTAAATATCATTGATGTTAAAGTCTGAATGACATAGGGAGCTTCACATCAGATTGATTATCATTCACACATAAAGAAAAAGGATACATTTTTTATGATTGTTTTTGGATATTAGAACAAAATTCTATGAAATGTTTAGCATTATACTGAATTTGATTGAGAAACAATTGAATGAGGATACTGCATCTTAGTGTTTGACAGTGAAAAGAACATATTTCTCCTTCCCTTAAATAGACATTCATTGAAAGAAAAGACTGTTGATCATTTCTTATGCATTTTTTGGGAATTGAATCATAATACCATCAATTTCATTTTCATACACCCTTGAGTAAAGAACAACTACAAAATTAACGCTAATTAAAATTTATCTAGAACATTTTGTTTTTAGAATCTTCCACCAAAATTAGACTAGGATTAACACTTTGGATTAGGATGTGAGTAAAACTCTCCAAAGTATTCAAAACAAACATTAGCATCTCACGAGAGGGAGAGAAAATCCAATTTTCGTATAGGCTTTCTGGGATCCCCCTCTCACACAGGGGTCACACACGAGGTCGCATTCGAGAGAGTTACAAAGATTATCCCTCTGTGGTTCAACCGTTTATAGTGGTCAGATTGTATATTGAGGGTTTTTCTTGAGGTTCAGCTGGTTTCATTTGGTCTCAGTGCTTCGTGAACTCCAAATCCGTTCGGGGTCCTCTAGAGTTCTATCGGTCCACTTGTCCTCAGTTATCTTGAAGGATTTCAAACTTGTTATCCTTCTCATACGTTCAGACTGGACTGTCGACTGTACTCACCCAGGGCCTGACTGCGAGTTGGTTTCCTTAGTAGCCATAATATTTAGGTACTTACACAAGGTGACGATGAAGGGAAGTCTTCGTTGTACCTGGAACAAACAATGGTCAAACTCATTCGAGCTCCTTGGAGGATAAATCCACAATTACTGCATGGAAGCTTGCACCAAGGCGCAAGTCCGTTAAGCAGGTCTCCATCGTAACTATTCCACCATATCCTATCCCCTTCTTGACTTGATCACGTGACGTTGGATTTCATCACCAACTAGTACGATCATCGATAGAAGGTTTTGTTTTCTTGGTTTGATTCCTAGATTTGATTAGTGCATGCTGTTTATTTTTTGTTAGTTGGCCATAGATTTTTTTCGTCGAATTTTTTCTGCCAACATCGACCCTCCATGCCATTCGTGTAGGGTACAGGTACTTCCCCCCAAAAATATGGAAGATTATACCCCTTTACCCCCTCATTCTATGGAGGGCTCTCCTCAACAGAGTGAGGTCCACGACATTATAACCTCACAGGAGGAAGTTTCCACCTCTTTAGAAAATTTTTGAATTGTTACGAATTCTATGGAGGCTTTCCGCATTCTTGTGGGATATGAAAGGCATTTTATTCAACTGAATTTATCTAGAGAACTTGTTGTCATTGATCCTTCTGACTTTCCGACCAGGTCTCATTCGATCCCTCAAGTCAGAGACCCTCTTTGGACTGTTGACATAGTTCAAAGCTCACCTCGCATGGTGTGAGACCTTTACGAATTAGGAATAGGTTCTGATATACCTGTCATATCCCAAATACCTAAAACATCTGTTACCTATACCGTACCTTTAGATCATTTTACTGGTACAACCATTAGTTCAAACACACCGTCTGTTGGTCTAAACATGTAGTATGTTGGTCCAAGTTCCATTATTTCTCTCCAAATGGCCCGTTCTACGATGGTCCCTCATGTTGCAACTATTCCCATCGGTAACATGGTGGTTATCCAAGCTCCCATTGGTACACCACTTCATCTAGGCCTTCTTCACCACTTCCCCTTGGGTACAAAGCACTGAATTCTTCCGTTGTCAACACTACCCAGGTTATACCCGGAAGTTTTGTACCGATAAAACAACCTGGAGGGATTGGTCTTGGTGGCTCTAATCCATTAAGTGGCATCGATAAGTCATTTATGTCTGGTTTCCAAACTCCAGGGACTCAACCTCATGTTGGGGGGAAACCTCCATTTGGAGGGAAACCTCATGCTGGGGGGAAACCTCTGTTTGAAGGGAAATCTCATGCTGGGGGGCAGTCTCAGACTGGAGCCCATCATCAACCTTATGGACAAAATGCATCTATAACACCCAATCCATGGAACATCCATTTCCCAGGAAACCCACAGTTATCTGGGGGGCATAATCCCCAAGGTCTGCAACAACCTCATATTTCTCAAGGGACTAATCTATATCCTCCTCATGGAAAAAATGTTTATCCCCCCTATGGGAAGACACCAAATCCAAATTATAATCCTCAAAACCCATCAGGTTATCCTCCGCTCGCACATGTTTCTCAACCCTCCTCGAATCTTGTTTACTCTGGTCAGCAACAACCGTATGCAGGAGGACCTACTGGTTATAATTATCCACCTAACCTAGTTTACGGTCCTACTGGTGTCCCTATGCCACACCAGTATCACCCTTAGGTTAACCGACAACTACTGTTCCTTGCTACTCTGGATCTTCCAGACTTGTGTCGATTTACTAATGATCCTATATGTCATTATCCTTTATGGCCAGTGATTCCGACTAAACTACCTTCTGATATTCAAAAATTTGACGGTAAACCTGGAGAAGACCCAAATAACCATGTGATGACTTTCCATTTGTGGTGTTCATCAAACTCCTTAATGGACGATTCTATACGTTTGCATCTTTTCCAACGAACACTTACGGGTTCAATAGCCAAGTGGTATATTGAACTGCCATGTGGTTCTTTTCAAGACTTCAACTCCCTTGTCATGTCCTTTATCACACACTTTCAACTACCCATTTGATACAAGATAGGTACCAAAATCTTGACCTCCCTTTGTCAGACCAACTCCGTGCACATCTCCGATCATATTCATGAGTGGAGGTGATGACGAAGGTTGATTAGATCAATCATTCCTGGCCAATTATTGGCAGAATGGTTTACTAAATCACTCTTACCCACGATTGCTCGTGATGTCTCCATGGGTGGTGTAGTCACTGAGGAAGAAGCCATTGCTCGGACTCAGTACTTAGATTTGGTTTATTCCCAATCGGGTACTTTATATGAGTTAATCCCAAATTCTACTCATGCAAATACCGATCCATCTAAATCGTCATCCACGTCACATGCAGATGGAGTTATCGGCTCCGTCAAAACCCAATCTGTTTCCCAGTCAACTAGAACAGAAAATCAATTTGCTCCAACATCCACTCCCAGTTCAACCACACCCTCCTCTACCTCCCCCCAAACTCAATCCTCCGAGGTGAATGCAGTTCGATCTGCACCTTCACAACAATCCGGAGGTAAGAAGAAGACAAAGAACAAACCAAAGAAGAATAATAACAATGAACAACCGAAAGCTCAAAAACCACCACCTTCTATCGAAACGCAACCACAATGGAAGCCAAAATTCCCATGTCTTATTTGTGGTGACAATCACTACACTCGAGACTATCCACATCACGATGAAGTGGCCAAACTTTTTAAAGGGAATTCCCAACCTGTCGTGCTTACTCAGCCTTTTCCTCAGAAGCAATCTATGGTTGCTCAAACCCCCTCTCTAGGGGGCAATTCCAGCCACCCTTCTCATGATGAAGCCTCGACAAGTGCCCATAGATATCTATTTAACGGAATTGATTTGACCACCCGCTCTAGGACCTATGACACACCAGTTAAACCTGACAAAGGAAAGATCTCTAATGGTTCTTTACTGGATCCATCACCATCCTCTGTTAGCCCTCCATCTATCAGTCCTCCATCTCGATCACTTCAAATCGAGAAACCTACGTTCGACTCTATATTACGCCCTCCTAAGAGCACTATCCGTAAATCTACCTTTAATCCTAGTTCGCGCGTTGCCCAGAACTACAACATTGTTGAAGATTTGGCTCAAGCACCATGTGCTATGTCTGCGTTAGAAGTTATATAGCACTTCCCCAGTAAACATAGAATTCTCTTGGCCGCTATTGGAGCTTTTGATCCTGAGTTGTCCAACAATATCATGTTTAACCTGGATAATTTTACATCTTGACTCTCCCACCAACTTTCTTTCCAAATTGATGTTGTTGTTCACAATAAAAAAATTCATTGTACCATCTTGGATGAGGGAGCCTCAACTTGTGTCATGTCTTTAGCATGTTGGAAAGGTTCAAAATCACCCGCACTTAACAAATCCCCAAAGATGTTGTGCTCATTCGATGGGCGAGGTTTTCATCCCCATGGACTCTTGCAGTCCCTGTCCTTCTAGTTGGGCGGCAAAACCGTCATCGTTATCGTTGACGTTGAGGTGGTCAATTCTCCCCTCGATTACAAATTTTTACTTGTAAGAAGTTGGTTTTATGCTATGACTGTCATTTCTTCATCGGTATTTTGATGTGTACATTTTCCTCATCAGGTAAAAATTGTCACTATCGATCAATTAGATTTATGTACACCCGACGCTCGCGCTCCCGCTACCAACATTATTCCATTCTTGGGATATCATAAGATCACATATGAAAGTGTTGGTGTAGGCTTGTTAAAATATTCCACCCTCATGGGTACCTTCCCTGCACCACTTCCTCCTACCACGCATCATATTGCCATAGTCAATATGATTTCAACTACGACTTATCAGTCTTTGGAATCATCTGATCCCTGGATTGTACCTAGTCCTCTAGAGTTCGATGTGTTAGGTGACACCATGCCACTTAGTCCAGCCGAGGCTTCATACATTTCTATTCAATCAACCTCTCCCTCTTTAGATGACCAACATCTCTTGGCACCTGACACCTACTCGATGCCATCTTGATTAAATTCCTTGATGTCTGCTTTTGACTACATTTCTCAAATATTTCGATCTGACAAATCTATCATGGAAATTCTTAGCATTGATGACGTACCTTGGGACGATAACCATCATCGATCCTCTTTTCTTCCACCTCTTGAAGAAATACAGGAAGATATACACTCTATCTTCCCCCCCCGATGTTGTCAACTTTCCACAATCACCCATACTTACACAAGATACTCTTTCTGAGGGAAATTTAGGCAACATTACCTATACAGTCGTTATTAACATTTTGATCAAGGAAGGTGTCGTGGAAAATATTAATCTCGGTGTTAATTGTTCGCCTGAGGAAGTGGTTTCTTATACCGCTTTATTTAAAGAATTCTATGATGTCTTCGCTTGGAGCTACGAGGAAATTATAGGGATCAATCTTCGATCGTTGTGCATGAGATTAAAACCTACCCAGGTGTAAAACCTGTTCGACAGAAACTCTGCCCGGTCCATCCTAAGAAGACCGCGGCTATTAAGGCAGAAGTTGAGAAATTATTGAAATTTGGCTTCATCTATCCTGTCCCTTTGATGGAATGGGTTTCAAACATTGTTCTAGTTACTAAGAAGCAAGGGACCATTCGTGTCTGCGTTGATTATAGGGACCTCAATAAGGCTTGTCCGAAAGACAACTACCCTACGCACTTCATCGACCAGATCATTGAAAAATGCGCAGGTAGCGTGATTTTCTCTTTCATGGATGGTTTCTCAGGGTACAACCAGATTGACATTTTACCTGCTGATCAACATAAGACAACCTTCATCTGACCGTGGGGAAATCTCGCCTATCAGAAACTACCGTTTGGCCTAAAAAATTATGGTGACACATTCCAGCGGGCCATGTCATACGCTTTCCACCATATCAAACATATTGCGGAACCTTACCTCGATGATTTACCGACCCATTCATCACATCGATCAGACCATTTTGGTCATCTATGGGCTATTTTTCTTCGATGCTGGTTCTATCACATTCATTTGAACCCACATAAGTGTATCTTTTCTATCGAATAAGGTCGACTCCTTGAATTCATTGTTTCCAAGAACGAGATTCGGGTGGATCCTTTAAAAATTAAAGGTATCCTTGCTTTACCTGCACCTAACAATTTGACAGAACTCCAAAGTTTGCAGGGGAAAGCAAAATTTGTTCGCCATTTCATTTGTAACTACGTTGATATTACCAAAGGATTTATGCGATTGTTGTAGAAAGACACCCCTTTCATCTGGGATGAAACTGCTCAACAATATTTTACTGCTCTTAAGCATGCATTGACCAATGCACCTCTGTTGCATCCTCCAAATTATACGTAGGACTATATCCTTTACTTAGCAACCTATACTTCCACTATTGCTATGGTGTTAGTTCAAGAGAACCCTATCGGTGAGGAACACGTGATATATTATTTGAGAAAAAGTCTATCTGGTCCTGAGCTCTGATATTTACATGTTGAAAAGTTGGCTCTGGCAGCTGTCATCGCTGTCCATAGATTCCATCATTACTGTTTTCTACGCACCACCACAGTTATCGCAGACTCAAACCCCATGTATCGTATTCTAATACGTCAAGTCCTTGGGGACAAACAATCCAATTCGATCGTCATCCTTGGTGTTTGCAGAGCTCATCTGCGATTTTCCCCATGCTGATGAAGACACTGAGCTTAGAGATTCTCTCCCCGATGAATCTCTATTCCTCATTAGCATTTTTGATCCTTGGTATGGAGACATCCTTATTTATCTCCAGACACAATGTTTTCAGNGCCCAGAACTACAACATTGTTGAAGATTTGGCTCAAGCACCATGTGCTATGTCTGCGTTAGAAGTTATATAGCACTTCCCCAGTAAACATAGAATTCTCTTGGCCGCTATTGGAGCTTTTGATCCTGAGTTGTCCAACAATATCATGTTTAACCTGGATAATTTTACATCTTGACTCTCCCACCAACTTTCTTTCCAAATTGATGTTGTTGTTCACAATAAAAAAATTCATTGTACCATCTTGGATGAGGGAGCCTCAACTTGTGTCATGTCTTTAGCATGTTGGAAAGGTTCAAAATCACCCGCACTTAACAAATCCCCAAAGATGTTGTGCTCATTCGATGGGCGAGGTTTTCATCCCCATGGACTCTTGCAGTCCCTGTCCTTCTAGTTGGGCGGCAAAACCGTCATCGTTATCGTTGACGTTGAGGTGGTCAATTCTCCCCTCGATTACAAATTTTTACTTGTAAGAAGTTGGTTTTATGCTATGACTGTCATTTCTTCATCGGTATTTTGATGTGTACATTTTCCTCATCAGGTAAAAATTGTCACTATCGATCAATTAGATTTATGTACACCCGACGCTCGCGCTCCCGCTACCAACATTATTCCATTCTTGGGATATCATAAGATCACATATGAAAGTGTTGGTGTAGGCTTGTTAAAATATTCCACCCTCATGGGTACCTTCCCTGCACCACTTCCTCCTACCACGCATCATATTGCCATAGTCAATATGATTTCAACTACGACTTATCAGTCTTTGGAATCATCTGATCCCTGGATTGTACCTAGTCCTCTAGAGTTCGATGTGTTAGGTGACACCATGCCACTTAGTCCAGCCGAGGCTTCATACATTTCTATTCAATCAACCTCTCCCTCTTTAGATGACCAACATCTCTTGGCACCTGACACCTACTCGATGCCATCTTGATTAAATTCCTTGATGTCTGCTTTTGACTACATTTCTCAAATATTTCGATCTGACAAATCTATCATGGAAATTCTTAGCATTGATGACGTACCTTGGGACGATAACCATCATCGATCCTCTTTTCTTCCACCTCTTGAAGAAATACAGGAAGATATACACTCTATCTTCCCCCCCCGATGTTGTCAACTTTCCACAATCACCCATACTTACACAAGATACTCTTTCTGAGGGAAATTTAGGCAACATTACCTATACAGTCGTTATTAACATTTTGATCAAGGAAGGTGTCGTGGAAAATATTAATCTCGGTGTTAATTGTTCGCCTGAGGAAGTGGTTTCTTATACCGCTTTATTTAAAGAATTCTATGATGTCTTCGCTTGGAGCTACGAGGAAATTATAGGGATCAATCTTCGATCGTTGTGCATGAGATTAAAACCTACCCAGGTGTAAAACCTGTTCGACAGAAACTCTGCCCGGTCCATCCTAAGAAGACCGCGGCTATTAAGGCAGAAGTTGAGAAATTATTGAAATTTGGCTTCATCTATCCTGTCCCTTTGATGGAATGGGTTTCAAACATTGTTCTAGTTACTAAGAAGCAAGGGACCATTCGTGTCTGCGTTGATTATAGGGACCTCAATAAGGCTTGTCCGAAAGACAACTACCCTACGCACTTCATCGACCAGATCATTGAAAAATGCGCAGGTAGCGTGATTTTCTCTTTCATGGATGGTTTCTCAGGGTACAACCAGATTGACATTTTACCTGCTGATCAACATAAGACAACCTTCATCTGACCGTGGGGAAATCTCGCCTATCAGAAACTACCGTTTGGCCTAAAAAATTATGGTGACACATTCCAGCGGGCCATGTCATACGCTTTCCACCATATCAAACATATTGCGGAACCTTACCTCGATGATTTACCGACCCATTCATCACATCGATCAGACCATTTTGGTCATCTATGGGCTATTTTTCTTCGATGCTGGTTCTATCACATTCATTTGAACCCACATAAGTGTATCTTTTCTATCGAATAAGGTCGACTCCTTGAATTCATTGTTTCCAAGAACGAGATTCGGGTGGATCCTTTAAAAATTAAAGGTATCCTTGCTTTACCTGCACCTAACAATTTGACAGAACTCCAAAGTTTGCAGGGGAAAGCAAAATTTGTTCGCCATTTCATTTGTAACTACGTTGATATTACCAAAGGATTTATGCGATTGTTGTAGAAAGACACCCCTTTCATCTGGGATGAAACTGCTCAACAATATTTTACTGCTCTTAAGCATGCATTGACCAATGCACCTCTGTTGCATCCTCCAAATTATACATAGGACTATATCCTTTACTTAGCAACCTATACTTCCACTATTGCTATGGTGTTAGTTCAAGAGAACCCTACCGGTGAGGAACACGTGATATATTATTTGAGAAAAATTATATCTGGTCCTGAGCTCTGATATTTACATGTTGAAAAGTTGGCTCTGGCAACTGTCATCGCTGTCCATAGATTCCATCATTACTGTTTTCTACGCACCACCACAATTATCGCAGACTCAAACCCCATGTATCGTATTCTAATACGTCAAGTCCTTGGGGACAAACAATCCAATTCGATCGTCATCCTTGGTGTTTGTGGAGCTCATCTGCGATTTTCCCCATGCTGATGAAGACACTGAGCTTAGAGATTCTCTCCCCGATGAATCTCTATTCCTCATTAGCATTTTTGATCCTTGGTATGGAGACATCCTTCTTTATCTCCAGACACAACGTTTTCAGCCCGATATCTCTCATGAAGAACATCGTCGTATTCACCACCATTCCTGTTGTTACCTTATTATTGACGACACTTTATATCATCGTGGCATTGACGCTATCCTGCGACGATGTCTGACTCATGAAGAGGCTGAACCCGTCCTCAATGACTGTCACCTTGGAGCCTGTGGCGGTCACCTTTCTTGGATGGCTACAACCCAAATTTTTTTATGTGCCAATTACTTTTGGCCCTCAATCTTCAAGGATTGTATTGAGTCCGTCAAAAAGTGCCCACCCTGCTCCGCTGCATCCCATTATTTCGATCGCCCCCTTTGCCAAATGGGGCATTTATTTCATGTAGTGTAAGCCTACCTCAGCCCGAGGGCACAGTTATATAATCGTCGTCGTTGATTACTTTACAAAATGGGCTGAGGCTATTCCTACCTTTCTGAATGATGGTCGTACTGCAACTCTTTTCTCTTTTAACCACATCATCACTCTCTTTGGTGTTCCACAAGACATTGTCATTGATCATGGTTCACACTTTCAAAACCAGATGATGAGTGAGTTGCATGCCAAACTGGGTTTTCGCCATGAGAACTCATCCCCGTACTATCCTCAAGAAAATGGACAAGTTGAAGCCATCAACAAGGTATTTAAAACCATGATTCAACGTATAGTAGGGGCAAACAAGACATCTTGGAATCTAAAAATTTTCTTTGCTCTCTAGGCTTATTGTACTTCAGTGAAATTTTTTACTGGATTCACTCCTTTCTAGCTAGTATATGGCATAGAAGCTGTTTTACCGATCGAGTGCGAAATTCCCTCGTTGAAACCCAAAGTAGAACTCATGCCTCATACTTCTGTTGAAGAAGAAATATTCTTACACTTGAACAGGATGGATGAAACACGTCGTGATGCCGCTCTCGTTAACGAGACGTATCAAAAGTGAATTAAGAATCAATATGACAAATCTGTCCACCCTTGTGCTTTTGCAGAAGGAGACCTAGTCCTCATTTACGACTAGGCTAATGATAAGTTAGGGATAGGTAAGTTAGAACCTCTATGGCATGGTCCTTACATCGTGAAACATGTTTTACATAGAGGCACCTACGAGATAGTTGACTACGACAGAATCTCCCTGGGTGAACCCCAAAATGAGATTTACCTTAAGAAGTACTATGCATAGAACATCTAGCATGCGTGCTTTGTACAATATTGTATTTTAGTTTGGTGTGTATTTTTCTTTTGAGTGCTCAAGTTTTTTCCTTAGCCACTTATATTGTGTCTTGTGTTTTCATATGCATATGACATATTCCTTTCCTATCTTTGTCGGGTTTGCAGATGGCGCTAGTCGACATACCCAAAACGTTGCTTCTGTAGCTTGGGTCATTTACCACTCTGATGAGTTGGTGATTTCAGGAGGTATTTTCTTAGGATCGACAACTAACAACATGGTAGAATATCATGCTGTCATCGGACATTTAACCGAAGCCTCCTCCCTGGGTGTTTCTCGTATGATCGTTAACCTAGACTCTGAACTCGTGGTTTGTCAACTTAATCAAATATACACTATTCACAATCCTATCCTACTACATCTCCACTTACGAGTTTGTCGTCTTGAATGAATGTTTGATTTTATTTAATACAAACACATATCAAGAGAACTCAATACCATTTCAGATTCGCTAGCCAATTACATCATGGATCGGTATTTCGGACATAGATAAGGTTTCATAAAGGAAATAAATCATAAATCACATGTAAATTAAAACACATCACATTTAAAACATCATTTAGGCACTGTAAAAACTCAGATATGTATATATATATATATGGCGTGACAGAAAATGTTTGATTACATAAAAAAAGTACATAGAAGGGAAAAATGTTGGGTCCTCATGCTCATAATATCATCATAAAGAATATACAAAAAATATCAGTGAGGTCCTAGTCCTCCCACATCACATTATGCTCCAAGTAGCACACCACCGCATGGGCTACTCATCTCAGTAAAGAGTTAATACTCTAAGGGATTCCCACTATGTGTCTCTACAAGTGCAAGGGTACGTTCTCCCTCTCAAGAGGAAGGATGCCCGTCGTAAGACCACGGAGGTTTGTCTCCACCTCATGGAGACCCCCTGCTGCTACTACTACCTAATCATCCCCGTGATGCCCCAATGCTGGTAGCTCTACTGGACATGTTTCTCCCCTGTTTGCATGATGAAACGGTACATCCATTAGAAACTCTTCTATATACCCAAAAAAATAATATAAAGTTAAAAAAAAAAAAAAAACACTGGACAAGATTGTTTTGGTTTCTTACCTGACGTGTCCCAGTCCTCCCCTTCTGGAAGAACCAAGTCCATACTTCCTCGGAAATCCACTCCAGTGTATGGAAAGTATTCTATCATGATCAATTGGCGTCTCAGCCAAGTGAAGAAATCACCAGTGAATTTGAACTTTGAATCTGATCCTAACCTCGAAGACATGCTAGTCTATCGCTCCATACGTGGTTCTCCCACTTGCCATACTGCTAATGCAATCTGAGGTTTCATCCAAGGAATGCGTTCTAAGAAGAACAAAACCAAGAATGAACCATACCCAAACTGTTTTTGCTTCCCTACTCTGCATCTCACAATTTTCTCCTTCACAATCTAAATGAACCCTGCACTCCAGTTAAACAATGTTGGTTCTAGACACTGTAAACCATAGGCCACCTGTGATCTTGAAACTAGGTTTGAGTTGGTACTTCCCGCTATACTCATAATGGAAAACAAAATGGATCGAAGAGGTATATCCCTGATGTCTTTGATTGCGATTCTACCTCCCACTAATCTTGATCCCGGGACACAATGGTTTTCCAAGTACTCATCCACAGGCACAGGAAGTGCCCTCTATTCAGATAAAACTACGAGGGGCCCTCTTTTCGAGAGGCTAGTCAAGAAGTACACATCTTCCAACTCAATGGTAAGAATCTGCGTTCCAATTTGGAACCCTTGTTCCACAACATTCCATAGCCCGATCATATGCTCGAGAAGAATAATATCTTTCTTCATTTTTTGCATTTTGAAGAACTTGAGAAGACTGCAATTCCTCAATGCGGTCTGTGATCAGGGAATTTTTAAGGTGGACACATCATCGAGCTCCTGCTCTCTTTCTTTCCACTTGATCATGAGTTTTTCCAAAGTTACCCGCAATCATCAACAACCAAAGTTCACTAGTCACGTTTTTGGGCAATTAAAAAATTTTAATTTTTCTTTTTCCTCTTTCTATGAGGCCAACACCCAATTTATATGCACATCAGGGTGCCAATTCCCCCTCACAATGGCCACCAGGGCGCTCTAAAAATTTAAAACGCTCCCCTTCACGTTTTGAGGGAGCGCTGACATTTTTGGGAAAGTTTTCTTGTGGTTTTTGTGAAGTGCCTCCTTCACCACTACATCAGAGCACTGGTGTGCCTTCATCAACTTGCATGGGCACTTACACACTCATGCAGAACTCCCCCACTAATCCTAGAGGAGCGTTGATCCCTTTTGGGTTCTTGAGACAACCCATGGCATCAATTTGTGCACCCAATCATTGCCTAAAAACGAAATTTGAATTGTACAAATTAGAGAGAGGAAGAAGAGAACCAACCTGGTCCAAACGGTGAGGAAAATAGCTGACCGTAACTTTGGCACCGAGCAATGCAAGATTCACCCTCCAAAGCACAAATTCTTCACTGCTACAGATCTTTGCACAAATGAAATGGTAAATGATATTTTTACCCCTTTTTACTATTATAAATTTCATTCTTGCCTAAGATATAGTTATTTTTGGGTTTTAAAAAATATTTTAGAGGCCTTATCAATACCTTGGAATGCATTTTTGACTTTATTGGTAAGTTTCAAATAAATTTTGTTTGTTTTTTATCTTGCCACATTCACGAGCATAGTCTTAGTTCATTCTCACACTAAAAAAACATAAGAACGCACCAGGTAAACTTTTATCTCCTTTTCGGACCTGCATGGATACACGGAAAAGGAACCCCCTAGAGTCGTCTTTAAGCTCTTTTCAGACTCCCTAAACATGAAAATATTGCCAGGTGATCTTGCTTCCTTTCCCACTCATTAAAAGGTTTGAAAGGGCGTCTTTTGAGTGATAATTTATCTCTTTTTCAGCCTCGCAAGACTAACATTACGAAAAATCATGACACTGGAGTC
>JZKD02S0884531.1:201899-216105 GCA_000966675.3 Picea glauca | reverse complement strand
AAGAGGAAAAAAAACTTTCACTATCTTCTATGTTGAGGTGTATTTTCTCCTTTGTTGACATTTGTGAGCTAATCCATCTCCCAGGGTTTAGTAGAAATTTGTCTCCCAAGGTCTAGCAAATATTTACCTCCATAAGCCTCATTTTTTTCCCACTTTGTCAATCCTTTATTCCAACAAATTGGCTCTCTATGAATCACTTAGAACATTTGATTGAAGCACAATTTGGTTCCAAGTTACTTACATGATTATAAATTAGAGTCTTTCACCTAATTCTTTGTGTTGAACATCCCTCAATTCTTCTGAAAAAATTTGAATTGCGATGGATTGTCTTGCTTGAATTCATTTTCCTACTAAGCTCCTAAATTGATTTTGGTAGAATTATGGTGGGGGTGCTTGAGAGGGGGAACAATCACAATTACAAGAAAGAACATAGAAATGATTGAATATTTTCTGAGGTCTAAAGGGAGGCCACCATAGGTCTGTTTTTGTGACTAATATAGAATTGTTTAAAGGTCTGTTCATTGTCACTAACAATTCTAATTTCTCTGCTAAGTTTAAGGATGGATTTAGAACATATTTCAGGCAACTATGCAACTATATGCAACTATGCAACTAATGCAACTATATGAAACTGTGCAACTATATGCAACTATATGCAACTGTGCAACTATATGCAACTTATGCAACTATATGAAACTATAAAAGAGAAGACTCACACCCCAAAGCATATGAAGATAACAATAATGGGATACCAAGTATGATATGAATCAAGAAAACAAGGACCCCAATAAGTTTGTTACATACAGTAGAATCAAGTATATTCTCCAAGAAAAACATGGGTTCCCTAAATATTTTCTCGCTAACTTATGCAACTTTATGCAACATGCAACATGCAACATGCAACTTTATGCAACATGCAACTTATGCAACAATGCAACTATATGCAACTTATGCAACTATATGCAACTATATGCAACTGTGAAACTATATGCAACTATATGCAACTGTGAAACTATATGCAACTATATGCAACTTATGCAACGATACAACTATATGAAACTATAAAAGAGAAGATTCACACCCCAAAGCATATAAAGATAACAATAATGGGATTCCAAGTATGATATGAATCAAGTAAACAAGGACCCCAATAATTTTATTACATACAATGGAATCAAGTATATTCTCCAAGCAAAACATGGGTTCCCTAAATATTTTCTCGCTAACTTATGAAACTTTATGGAACTTATGCAACTTTATGAAACATACAACTTATGAAACAATGTAACTATATGCAACTATATGCAACTTATGAAACTATATGCAACTTATGCAACTATATGAAACTATATGCAACTTATGAAACTATGCAACTATATGAAACTATATGCAACTATATGCAACTATGCAACTATATGCAACTATATGCAACTATGAAACTATATGAAACTATAAAAGAGAAGACTCACAACCCAAAGCATAGAAAGATAACAATAATGGGATGCCACGTATAATATGAATCAAGTAAACAAGGACTCGAATAAGTTTGTATACAATAGAATCAAGTATATTCTCCAAGAAAAACATCGGTTCCCTAAATATTTGCTCGCTAACTTATCTTCTCATTTTTTCGAGTGTTGGTACCACAAACTTATATTCGCACGATAACTTATCTTCTTGTTTTAACGAGTGTAGGTACCACCAGATAAGTATATGTTAGATCTATCTTCCTCGAGTGATGATCAAGATATACTAAGAGAGGTTGAAAGTGAGACATGTTTTACTAGATCTACCAGTTCTAGATCAACTAGATCTGAAAAGGTAAGGAAAATATTTCATATACGCATGCAATTTTTTATTGCCAATGGAGGGTCATGTAATTATTATGTTGAGAGAATAGGTGACATTGAGTTTCCCTTGAAGTATAGATATCTAGTGCAATGATGAGAACCTAAGGAGCTACCTGAAGTGGACACAGATTTCTTCATCAATTGGAGGATGTATCACATTGCTCTTTCATCCTTACATTGATTGGGGTTATTTTCCATGGATGGCATAAAGGTCGGCTATGGCACTGTAAATGAATTGATGGAGTATGTCGGACCATTATACAAATACGATCACTAGTTGATGTTGGTCTGATATACATGAAGTATGTAGAGATACGAAGTTGCCACAAATTATATACAACTAGCAGATAACAATCAAAATAAAGGGGAAACTATGTATATTGATGGAATGCCAAAAGCTACTGGAAACATTGCGGGCTTTATAAATAGTACATGACCATTGGCAACAACTAAGAAACCAAATTTCATATTTGAGGGACGCGAAGGAAATCGTATATTTGTATCTGGAACAAAAACAATAGTTCCAGATGAAGAGTTGTTGATCGATTACAACTTAAATCGAATAGATGGAGGGGGTGCGACTATGGGGGTAAATATCTTACATACCATTCAAATCAACCTTTGATCAATCATTGTTATAATTTATTGCTGCAATATTTCAATTTTTTACTGCATATATTTCATTTTTCATTATTTATTTTCTGATATTACTGCAATATTTCAGTTTTTTAATGTTACAATAACTTTCATAAATCTTGTTGATTAATTTATTGTGTCAACATTTGTCCAGGGTGACCGTGAGAAATCACACGCTACATCTGTCCAGGGTGACCGTGGAAATGCACCCATTGTGCCTCAACATGTAAATGTTAAATATAGTAACAACTTATGACTACAACAACTAAATTTCTAAAATTTCATTATTTATTTTCTGATATTACTGCAATATTTCATTTTTTTAATGTTACAAGTGAATTTTATAACTTTTGTTGATTGATTTATTGTGTCAACTTCTGTCTAGGGTGACCGTGAGAAATCATACGCTACATTTGTCCAGGTGACCGTGGAAGTGCACCCGCTGTGCCTCGGCAAGTAAATGTTAAATATAGTAACAACTTATCACTACAACAACTAAATTTCTGAAATTTCATTATTTATTTTCTGATATTATTGCAATATTTCTTTTTTTCAATGTTACAGGTGAATTTCATAACTTTTGATGATTGATTTATTGCGTCAACTTCTGTCTAGGGTGACCATGGTAAATCACCCACTACATATGTCTAGGGTGACCTTGGAAATGCACCCACTGTGCCTCAGTAGGTAAATGTTAAATATAGTAACAAATTATCACTACAACAACTAAATTTCTGAAATTTCATTATTTTGATATTACTGTAATATTTCATTTTTTTAATGTTATAGGTGAATTTGATGCAGGAGCATCGCCAACATCAAGCGAGCGAGGGACAAACACCAATGCATTTTGGCACATGATGAATTGCTTGAAATGTTTTGAAGTTTGATACGCCAAACATAAATGAAACAATTAAGAAAAGGGCATACTTGTAGATTGTAATCAGACCTTGAGCGTCCCGCTCTCGTTTGAAGGATTAATAGGCATTTATGCTAGTAAATGTAAGTAGGTGGACTTAAATTCTTAGATTAGACAATTTTAGGAGCCGAAGGGAAAAAATATATAGACACCCTCACTTGTATCATTGTAACATTAGCAGCATGATCAAGAGAACATAGAGAAGAAGAAGCAGAGAGCTGTGTAGAGTAAAATCCCATGTACAGAAGTTCTGGATTAAGACACAGATCTTTAGTTCAGACTCATGGTGTTCAATTGCTTTCTATGTTTGTACATGCTGATTGATATATGCTTGGTTACTCTCTGTTATGCATTTGCTTTGATGCGCGAATGTATGATTTCATATTAAATGTCTGAAATTTGAAGAGAGGGAGAGTAAGGAATGAGTTTCAATTGTTTCTTTGTATGAGCAAGAGTTTTCCTGCAAGGAGTGCAGTGAAATTGTCCGCAAGGTGTGCATTGACAGAAGTCAGAGTTCATCTCTGCAAGCTCAGGAGGGATAACATTGTTCTCATTCTCGCAGAAGTGCAAGTTAAGCACAGGAGCTGTGCAAGGAGTGCACAGGTCGAGTGAAGTCTCAGAGTTACAACCTGAGTGAAATTGTTGAAAGACTGTTGTCACAGGGAGTGTGTAGAGTCGAAGAGGTTCAAATACTTGGGAGTATTTGAAGAATTGCCACAAGGAGTGCGCGCAGGAGTCTTCTTGAAGACTCGAATTGTGGAGAAAGATTAGGAGGGATAGAGTCTTTGAAGTTGTCGAAGAGATGCTTAAAGAGGACCAGTTCCTTGAAGTATTAGAAGGAGGCGCAACGACATTGTTTTGTTGGTGGACAAGTTTCGTGAAGGCGTACTTGTTCATTTCACAGGAGTGTTAAGGAGAAATTGGACGGTCGGAATTCTCTGTGGAGAATTCACGAAGTTCTGAGAACCGTCAGATCTTGCAGAGGAGAAAGAAGGTTACGGTGAGTGTTTTTCTAAGTGCAAGCTTAGGAGAAATCGAGCCATAGGATCTGAGCCAACATGGGTCATTGGATCACTCGCGTAATCTCATTTCGAGGCTTCATGAGTTGGAGAATTGAAACCCTTGCATCAAGATTCGCGAGGTTGCGAGGTGAAAAGTTCTGAAATAGAGAAAGAATCTGAGTTGTTCGATTAGAAGGGAACGTGTCGTGAGATCCTCTCTATCGGGGATTCAAACATCAGGGTTCAGAGAAGGAATTCCTTCAACTTCACGTGTGGCGAAGTCACGAGAGAATCACAACCATCCATCGGAGGAGGATAGGTGGCAGAGATCAAGGGATCTCGTGAACTCAGAGATTCGCAACGTGAGAGCCCAAAGATTGGGTGCTCCAAGTCGCAAGTAGCAAAGACAACCATTGGATCCGGGTCAAGGGAGGACCGTTGGATTAGAGCCTCATTGCGTGTTTCGCGTATTTGGAGGTTCGGAGGTTGGAAGTACCTTGTCTCAACTGCAGAAGTCATGAAGTGCCGAGAGCTGAGGAACGGAGGAAACACGTGGAAGAACCACAAGGTGGGCCCGGGAAATAGACAAGAAGACACAAGTCACCTAGTGGAAGGAGTCAACACTCCGTTGACTTCTCATGTCTCAAGGATTCACGAGATAAGAGTATGAGAGCTCGACATTGAAACTCGTGAAGTAGTGAGTTGCGAGAAGTGCGAAGGGAAGGTCAAACCTCACTGACTTTCAAGTCTTGGGAATTCACGAGATAAGAGTACGTGAGCTCGACCCTTCGACTCACGAAGTCGAAAGTAGCGAGAACGAAAGGAGAAAAGTCAACATTGCCTCTCGGGGGTTCGTGAAAGAAAGGTGCCAAGGTTGGACATTCAAACTCGCGAAGTGCCGAGTAGCGAGAAGTGCTAGCGCTTAGCCTAGTCGATGGTAATGTGAGGAAGGTGTTTATAGAGGAAGAGCCATACCCGTATCGACATTTCAGGTATCGCGAGATTTAAAAGGAAGAGTCGGGAGCCTTGACTCACGAACTCACGAGATTGCGAGTTGCGAAAAGGACCTTGGTTAGGCCCTTGGTCATAGCGCTGTGGTCACTCGGGGAGAAAGGAGCTTGTGCCTAGTGATGTTTGCACAGGGGAGCTTCCCGAAGGACTTGTGGATCGATTTGAAAGGAGATTCTAGCAGGGAATCCGAAAGAGCCGATCCAACTCGAAGGGGTTAAAGAACGATCCTGTGAGCATATACCAGCCCGAGGTCCGATAGGTCTACGTTAGTGTGCTATCAGAGCTTGACTCTGTTTGTATACTTTAGACAGGGAAAGCGAGAAATAAATCTCAGCCATGCCACCAAGAAGAAGAGACAAGCAAACACCCAATCTACCAGAGGATAGGGAGATGTCAAGAGAAAGGGGTAGGCAGGTGCCAAATCCATCTATGGAAAGAGATATACATGACCTACGTGCCAGAGTCATGGACATGGAAATAAAACAGAGGCACACAACTGGTGTTAGAGATGTCAGTGATTTCGAAAGTGAAAATGAAGCTAGACATGAAGGAGAAGAAGTCACAACAGAAGATGCAACAAATGAACGCCTGATTAGGGCTGTTGCAAGAATGGGTGCTAGGGAAAAAATGGATATTCCAGTATATGAAGGAAACCTGGATGTTGAAGATCTTCTAGACTGGATTAGAGATCTAGACACATATTTTGACTATGAAGATGTATAGGAAGACAAAAAGGTCAAACATGATGTCACAAGATTGAAAGGACATGCAGCATTGTGGTGGGATGAGCTACAAGCTGACTGACACTGCAAAGGCAAGAAAAAAAGCAAGAGTTGGGATAGGATGATCGCAAAGATGAAGGTCAAATTCATTCCTATGGATTACCAAATTACTCTGTTTCGGAGAATGCATAATTTGAGACAGAAGCTGATGTTAGTAAAGGAGTACACTGAAGAATTCTATAGGCTAAACATCAGGGTAGGTCATCGCGAAACTGATGATGAAAAAGTTGCTAGATATATGAATGGTCTATGATACGACATTCAGGATGAGATGATCATGATGACCATCCGAATGGTGGAATATGCTTATCAGATGGCTCTAAAGGCTGAAGAGAAGCTGAGCCGAAAACAAGGTCAAAGAGGCCAAGGTAGAAGTCAAGCCAGAGGAAAATCAGTTGCCCAGGATAGAACTCAGAAACCCAAGGAAGATTGGAAGAAACCTCAGACTCAAACTGAGAGAGGTGGAAGTTTATAGAGAGGGCAGTATACTGAACAGAAAGGTTAGTATGCTGATGGAAACATTTTTCCTCATACCAGAGGTAGAGGAAGAGGAAGAGGTGGAGTGGTGAAATGATTCACATGTGGAAAGGTCGGACATAAATCTTATGAATGTCCAGATAAGAAGAAAGAAGGTGGTGAAACTCACATTGTCGAAGCACAGAGGTGGAATGTTGAGGTAGAGGATGCTAAAGGAAGAAGATCGTTGATGATGTGAAAAGTTATCTTAACACCAAAGAAGGAGGTGGAGAATCCAGTGCAAAGGAACAATCTTTTTCGAACTGCTTGCAAAACCAAGGACAGGGTATGCAAGGTCATTGTGGACAATGGTAACACAAATAATCTCGTTTCTACAACGATGGTAGAAAAGCTAGAGCTGGAGACTATTGAACATCCAAGCCCATACAGAGTTTCGTGGCTACAAAAAGGACATTAGGTAAATGTCACTAAGAAATTCTTAGTTGAGTTTAAAATAGGAGGGTATAAATATGAGATACTCTGTGATGTTATTCCCATGGATGTTTGTCATCTATTGCTGGGTAGACCGTGGAAATATGACATAAATGTGATTCATGATGGGAGGAAGAACACATACACCCTAGAGAAGAATTGGAGAACTCACATGTTGCTTCCAATCAAAGATAAGGAGGTGAAACCTGAAGCAAGCAACATTGTACTTCTCATGAGTGGGAAGGAACTTCTTACAGAGGTTAAGAAGAAGGAGGAACCATAATTCATTGTGGTTAGGAAGCCTAAAATTGTTTTAACCAGTACAAGGGTAGATGATTTACCATAAGAGGTTCAGAAACTGTTGGAAGAGTTTGCTGACATAGTAGTGGACGAACTACCTTGTTCGTTGCCACCAATCATAAGTGTGAGTCATCATATTGATCTCATACCAGGAGCTAGTTTGCCAAATAAAGCAGCGTATAGATTGACGCCGTAGGAGAATGAAGAGGTCAAAAGACAGGTCCAGGATTTGATGGACAAAGGATTGGTTAGAGAAAGCTTGAGTCCATTTGTTGTTCCGACAGTGCTCAGTCCGAAGAAAGATGGAGGTTGGAGAATGTGTATTGACTCAAGAGAAATTAACAAGATTACCATCAAGTACATATTTCCATTGCCAAGGATGGATGATTTGATGGATTGCTTGAGTGGAGCGAATTATTTTTCGAAGATTGATATGAAAAGTGGATATCACCAGATTCGTATGAGAGAAGGTGATGAATGGAAGACAGTCTTCAAGACTAACAAAGGATTGCATGAATGGCTTGTTATGCCGTTTGTCTTAATGAATGTGACAAGTACCTTCATGAGGTTGATGAATGAAGTCATGAAGGATTTCATCGGAAAATTTGTCATTGTGTATCTTGATGACATACTGATTTTCAGTAAAACAGAGGCAGAGAATCTGAAACATTTGGATACAGTGATGAAGAGGCTACAACAAGAGAAGTTGTTGATAAACATGGAGAAATCCTCGTTCATGAAGAAAGATCTCATTTATTTGGGTTTTGTTATTTCTACAGATAAATTGAGGATGGATCCAGATAAAGTGGAGGTGATTAAGAATTGGCCATCACCAAAGAGTATCTTTGAAGTTCGAAGTTTTCATGGATTGGCTAGTTTCTACCAGAAGTTCATCAAGAATTATAGTGGAATTAGTGCACCGATGATGGACACAGTGAAGAAGATACATAAGTCTTTTCACTGGACAGAAGAGGCGGAGAAAAGCTTCAATTTGTTAAAAAGGAAAATCACGGAACAACCAATTTTGGTGTTGTCAGATTTCAAAAAGACATTTCAAGGTAAAATGTGATGCAAGTGGATTTGCAATAGGGGCAGTCTTGAGTCAAGAAGACAGGCCGATAGCATACTTCAGTGAGAAGCTAAATGAAGCAAAAGTGAAATACTCCACGTATGACAAGGAGTTCTATGCTATTATTCAGGCATTGAAGAAATGGAGACACTATTTGATCCCAAAGGAGTTTGTCTTATACAGTGACAATCATGATTTGCAATTTGTGACTCAATAGGAGAATTTGAATCAAAGACATGTTAAATGGGTTGAATACATGTAGAACTTTACTTTTGTAATCAAGCATATTTCTGGAACTATAACAAAGTTGTTGATTCTTTGAGCAGGAAATGTTTGCTGTTGCAGGAGTTCAGAGTCAAAACACTGGGTTTTGATGATCTCAGGGACATGTACAGAGATGATCCAGATTTTAAGGAGGCATATGACGCAGCTGAGAATCCAATTCTCAGGGATAGAAGCCAATGGACAAAATACATGATCCAGGAAGGATTATTGTTTAAGGGTAATCAACTTTGTATTCCAAAATGCTCCATGAGGAAGAATTTGTTGAAGGAGAAACATAGTGGAGGATTGGCCAGACATTTCAGTCATGACAAGACGTTCTCAAAGTTAAATGAGTCATATTTTTTTTCCAGGAATGAGAGCAGACATCAAAAGATTCATGGATAGATGCAGAATTTTTCAGCATTCAAAAGGGAAGAGGAAAAATGCAGGCTTTTATCAACCGTTACCCATACCTGACAGGCTGTGGGATGCAATAAGCATGGACTTCATATTGGGGCTTCCAAGAACACAAAGAGGGTTTGAATCGATCTTTGTAGTGGTAGATAGATTATCTAATATGGCACACTTCATACTGTGTCAGAAAACCAGTGACGCAACTCACATTGCGAATCTGTTTTTCAAAGAAGTCATTCGACTTCACGGCTTACCAAGGAGCATAGTTTCGGATCGAGACACCAAGTTTGTGGGACACTTCTGGAGGACCTTATGGGAAAATCTAGGAACAAACTTGTCGTTCAGTTCAACTTATCATCCTTAGATGGATGGAAAGACAAAAGTTGTGAACAAAAGTTTGGGGGACTTGCTGAGGAGCTTGGTGACAGAACACCACAGTCAGTGGGACAATATTCTGCCATAGGCGGAATTTGCATATAATAATTCACTAAACAGAAGCACATGGCAGAGTCCATTCCAAATTGTTTATGGGATGCAACCAAGAGGAGTATCTAAACTGAGGGATTCAGAATGGGATGAGATAAGAAGTGCTAGTGTAGAAGATTTTGCCGAAGTAATGAAGGAACTTCACAGCCAGGTGAAGGAGCGATTGCAGAACTCGAGCCAAGAGTATAAGCACAGAGAAGATCAACACAGAAGACAACTTCATTTGAGGTTGGTGATTTGATTCTGGCACATCTGAGAAAGGAAAGGTTCTTGAAGGGTACATATAACAAACTGAAGATGAAGAAGATCAGACCATGTAAGGTCTTGAAGAAATTTGGGGCAAATTCTTATGAGATTGAATTACCCGATGGGATCGAAATTTCTTTGATATTCAACATCTCAGATTTGTACCCTTACAAAGCTGAGGAAGAAGAAGAAGGTAGTGAACAACTAGAGGTTCAGTGGGCTAAATAGATGCCAGTGGCAGAGAAGCCACAGATGGAAAGCATACTGGACAAAAGAGTTAGCAAAAGGACCAGAAGAAGGGAATATTTTGAATACTTGGTCAAGTGGAAGGGACATCCAGTTGAAGATGCCATCTTGAAAAATGAAGCAGAGATCCAAAAGCATGGACAGACCATGCGAGAGCTCATGGACAAGAGCCCATGAAAATTTTCAAGCGAGGGAGTATGATGCAGGAGCATCGCCAACATCAAGCGAGCGGGGGACAAACACCAACACATTTTGGCACACGATGAATTGTTTGAAATGTTTTGAAGTTTGATACGCCAAACATAAATGAAACAATTAAGAAAAGGGTGTACTTGTAGATTGTAATCATACCTTGAGCATCTCGCTCTCGTCTGAAGGATTAAGAGGCATTTATGCTAGTAAATGTAAGTAAGTAGACTTAAATTCTTAGATTAGACAGTTTTAGGAGCCGGAGGGAAAACATATATAGACACCCTCACTTGTATCATTGTAACATTAGCAGCATGATCAAGAGAGCATAGAGAAGAAGAAACAGAGAGCTTTGTAGAGTAAAAACCCATGTATAGAAGTTCTATATTAATACAAAGATCTTTGGTTCATACTCATTGTGTTCAATTGCTTTCCGTGTTTGTACATGTTGATTGATATATGCTTGGTTACTCTCTATTATGCATTTTCTTTGATGCGCGGATGTATGATTTCATATTAAATGTCTAAAATCTGAAGAGAGGGAGAGTAAAGAATGAGTTTCAATTGTTTCTCTGTCTGAGCAAGAGTTTTCCTGCAAGGAGTGCAGTGAAATTGTCCGCAAGGTGTGCGTTGATAGAAGTCAGAGTTCGTCTTTGCAAGCTCAGGAGGGATAACATTGTTCTCATTCTCGCAGAAGTGCAAGTTAAGCACAGAATCTTTGCAAGGAGTGTGCAGGCCAAGTGAAGTCTCAGAGTTACAACCTGAGTGAAATTGTTGAAAGACTGTTGTCGCAGGGAGTGCATAGAGTCGAAGAGGTTCAAATACTTGGGAGTATTTGAAGAATTTCCACAAGGAGTGCGTGCGAGGTGCGAAGTTCCGAAATAGTGAAAGAATCTGAGCCGTCCGATTGGAAGGGCACGTGTCGCGAGATCCTCTCTATCAGGGATTCATACATCGGGGTTCAGAGAAGGAAGTCCTTCAACTTCAAGAGTGGCGAAGTCACGAGAGAATCACACCCGTCCATTGGAGGAGGACAGGTGGTAGAGATCAAGGGATCTCGCAAACTCGAAGGTTCGCAAGGTGAGAGCCCAAATATTGGGTGCTCCAAGTCGTGAGTAGCAAAGTCGCGAGGAGCAAAGACAACTGTTGGATCCAGGTCAAGGGAGGACCGTTGGATCAGAGCCTCATTGCACGTTTCGCATATTCGGAGGTTCAGAGGTTGGAAGGACCTTGTCTCAACTGTAGATGTCGCGAAGTGCTGAGAGCCGAGGCACGAAGGAAACATGTGGAAGAACCACAAGGTGGGCTCGAGAAATAGACAAGTGGACACACATCACCTAGTGGAAGGAGTCAACACTCTGTTAACTTCTCGCGTCTCAGGGATTTGCGAGATAGGAGTACAAGAGCTCGACATTGAAACTTGTGAAGTAGCGAGTTGTGAGAAGTGCGAAGGGAAGGTCAAACCTCACTGACTTTCAAGTCTCAAGAATTCATGAGATAAGAGTATGTGAGCTCGACCCTTCGACTCGCGAAGTCACGAGTAGCGAGAACGAGAGGAGAAAAGTCAACATCGCCTCTCGAGGGTTCGTGAAAGAAATTTTCCAAGGTTGGACATTAGAACTCATGAAGTGGTGAGTAGGGAGAAGTGCTAGCGCTTAGCCTTGCCGATGGTCACGTGAGGAAGGTGCTGACAGAGGAAGAGCCATACCCGTATTGACATTTCGGGTATTGCGAGATTTAAAAGAAAGAGTCGGGAGCCTCGACTCATGAACTCGCGAGATTGCGAGTTCTGAAAAGGACCTTGGTTAGGCCCTTGGTCATAGCACTGTGGTCGCTTGGGGAGAAAGGAGCTCATGCCTAGTTCTTTTCACATAGGGGATCTTCTCGAAAGACCTGTGGATCGATTTGAAAGGAGATTCCAGCAGGGAATACGAAAGAGCCGATCCAACTCGAAGGGGTTACAGAACGATGTTGTGAGTGAATCTCGGTCTGAGGGCCGATAGGTCTGCATCAGAATTTCATAAATTTTGATGATTTATTTATTGTGTCAACTTTTGTCCAGGGTTACCGTGGAAAATCACCCGCTACATCTGTTCAGGGTGACCGTGGAAATGCACCCACTGTGCCTCGACAGGTAAATGTTAAATATAGTAACAAATTATGACTGTAACAACTAAATTTCTGAAATTTCATTATTTTTTTCTGATATTACTGCAATATTTCATTTTTTTAATGTTATAGGTGAATTTCATAACTTTTATTGATTGATTTATTGTGTCAAATTTTGTCCAGGGTGATCGTGGAAAATCACCTGCTACATCTATCTGTGGAAAGGAACCCACTGTGCCTCAGTAGGTAAATGTTAAATACAATAATAACTTGCGACTACAATAACTAAATTTCTCAAATGTTAAAGTTCATCTCATTAATTGTATTCATCAATGTAGTGTGGCATGGTCAACGTGGGAAGGCACTCACTGAGAATCTTGATGAGGACGAAATATTTTATTCCACTAACCTAATAGAAACTGTCACAAAGGCCTTGAAGAAGGAAAACATAGAATATCTAGGTTTGTTTCACAAAAGACCCTTGACGGAGGAGGACAAGGCAAGAATTGCAGAGCTACAAAATTTTGATAACTAATTTTGGGGTAGTTTTCATCTTCACATATTTTTATTAGCTATGACAATTTCATATCCATTTTTTTGTTTTATATTTTCTATATGATCTGATAAAGTAAATTTTTCTGTTTGTAGGAGTTTTTAAACCGCGTGGCCCGGTCAGAATGTGTCGATCCTGCAACTACTATAGGTAGCAGTGATGGTCCAATGCAACAAAAAAGTCAACATAGAAAAGCACAAGTGAGGATTTTTGACACTCTCGAGGTTCCCCTTGAATCCATTAATGAGCACAATGATGTTGAACGACATGACACACTGGAGCATGATGAGCCAGAGCCTGAGACTCCACATGACTCCAGAGAGGAACATATTGTAGATGGAGAGGAAGTTATTTTGCATGGAGCATAACAAATTAAAAGCACTGGATCACTAGATCTCATCTTTCTGGTGGATGACACATGTGTTCTGATCAAGATTCAGAAGATTGCAAGTATTTTTTAATTAAATGATTCATTTTTACCATGAAATTGAAACGGACATTTGTTGATATTATTATAAATTAATGGATAACAAGTTTCTGCAGGAAACAATGTTTTCTATACAAACTTGAATGACAAAGACTCGGAGTTGTTTGGCCCCACCATTCGCACACGGTGGAATGGCCAAGATAACAAAAAGAAAGATGAATTTATAGACCACATGGTAAATTTGTCAGGAAATACGTTCAACAAGAAAGTGGTTACAAAGTTAGCTGACGAGAATTTAAAATATACCAGGGCCCAATATAGGGAGAAATTGCAATTAGACCTCAAGCATGAGCACCCTCCCATGGTTCCGGAGAAAGAGTGGAAGGCCCTGATAGAGTATGAAAATGATAACTTGTTTAAAAAACAAGGAAGACATCCACGAGTTGGTCAAGTAAGGTACAACACATGTCATATTATTAGTGAAATATGCTCATTTATGTTTTTCTTTCTTGTTTTAAGTAACAATTCCAATATCTATTTTTTTTCAGAAATTCCATATATAGGTTACCTGACACCTCCAAAGAAACCAAGGATAGAATGGAAAATCACGTGTAACATAAACTAGGCCAGGGTGTCTATGGAAAACTAAAAGCCCGAATTGTAAGAATTAGATGATTAATTGTGGTTAATATTTATTTAACAGTAGCGAACAAATATCTGTTTTTGTTATTGGTAATTTTAATGGTGTTATGCATT
>JZKD02S0884531.1:163850-187019 GCA_000966675.3 Picea glauca | reverse complement strand
CCTTATGGAAAGGTTTAAGGCATATCCTTTCCTTTGTCGATGTGCTTCTTGCAAAGCCTTCCTTCACCAAAATGTTCAAGAATTTTGGGATTCTCCAACACCTTCAACAGTGTTTCTCATGTGTATGCTCACGCAATCTCGATGTCCTCCTGGCAGAGTATTTTAGAGTGTTCAGTAACTATGAATTGTGTTTATCCCCACACAATATTTCTTTTCAAGGAACTTAACCACCTTGAAATTTCTCCCTGAGTCTATGAATTAACCTGGTATGCCCTCCTGGAAAATTCTCTTCCAACTCCATTGATTTTATACACTCACTCCTTGCATCGACTTACAAAGCTTCCAATCTCTGTCATGCACTCCTTGCACTTAGCCTAGACAATTAGACTTAACTCAACACACTCGCAGATAGGAAATTGTTTCTCTATCCCTGCAGACGATCTCTAACATTCATATACAATTCAAAAACATGTAAAAGGCATTCATAACACAACATCCATTGAACAAAAATCTAAAACATGAAAAATTGTCATTTTCTATTAATGGTGGAATGCCAAATTACAAAGATGGATTCTAAGCTACAATTGAGTCTCATCTCTTTGAATTTTCTCTCCCTAATTTGTCTAACCTATCCAAACTGCCTAACAATCTTCCACCTAACCTCTACTTTGCTTACAATACAAATATTTATACAAGAGAGGCTCTATGAACTTCCCTCGCAAGAATATTTAGTGGTGTCAAATCACCATTCAAACACCTATCTAATGGATATATTACAATGATGGAAATCTGCTCCAAATTGGATGCAGATCCCTTCTGTCGTCAACCTATTAATGGAGGCCTTATCTCCAACTTGTGTGAAAGCACAACTTGGATTTTCCATCTTGTCTTCAATTAATGCTTAGATCACACCTTGGATTCTTGAGGAAAAAATGAGAGGGCGATGCCTCTCCTTCCTTGAATGCACACCATGCATATAAATGTGTTGGCATGTGCTGAGGTGGAGCGATGCTCCTGCATCATACTCCACAACGAAAAAAATCATGAGCTCCTGCTCATGAGATTTTTGACATGTCTGAAGTCCTCCCAGATACTAAACTTTCTCCTGGAGTTGTCTCTCGGCTCCTCTGCTCCACTGTTTCTGCTCCTGCATCATCCCCACTGATCATGTAGGTTTCCTTTCATCCAGCTTCCTATTGCTGACCAATTCCTCTACTGACTCCAACATCAGATTTCTTATCTCTTAGATCACCTCGTCCAACTATTCTATCGGTTGGTTCTTCTGTTGTAGTCTAGCTCGCTGCACTCCCTCCTTGTCGATGGGAAAATCATATTGACTTCCCAAGACATCTTCTTCCCTTGTGGGATTAGCTTACCACTCTGCTGCAATCTTCACTCTTGCAGGCACCTCGTCACTGAACTGCTGCTCAACTACCATTCCTCCTGACAGTTTTGCTCCTGCTAGTTCTTCAGTTGTTCCCATTCTATCTTCCTCCAACTGCTCCTCATGCTGGTGTAATTCTTCATATTCTTCCAACTTAGCCTATTGGATATGCACACCTTGCATTTCCACTCTCCTCTCAATAGATTCAAATTATTCACACAGATCAACAAAGTCTATATCGTCTTCTTCTTCTTTTGCTGCAGACCCTAGTGCTGCAGTCATATCCTGTCCAGCTTCCTGGATAAAAACATCGAGCGATTATGCTAAATTATATTCTCCTTCCATCGAGATAGACATCAATATCTGTTCCTTCTCCTCCTTGATAGCCTCTTCTTGTTGTCTCCTTGTCGCATCAGAAACACTGGTTCTAGCCTATTCTTGGCTTCTTGGTAGGAATATATTGAATCCTCCAATGATCATAATGCTCCTCTGACCCTTCTCCTCTATGACATAATTTTGTAACTTCTCATCATCTTCATTCACATGGCTCACAGTTCTGTGCGAATCTCCATCTAAGTGGGGTACTTCTTCTGCCTCCTCTTCATAGGTCAACCCTCTTAGCTAACACGAACTCTCTACTGAGTTCACCTCTTCTCCCTTTCCCACCTGGAAATATGGGATGTCTCCTCTGCCCACCTGCCAGTTCATGAGATCCACTGATCCCTTCGCATTTCCCACCTGGTAATCTATGAGAATTTTGCCAAATATTTTTCCCTCATGACTGAGATATTTGTTGAGATTCAACAAGAAGATCCTAGTGAAAATTATACACCTACACTAGGATGGAGTCTCAGGCTATTTTTATTTGGAAGTCTATTTTTAGATGATGAGAAAATTTGATTTATAGATGATGTCTATTTATAGATGGCGAGCGAATTCTATTTATAGATGTATGTCAACTATTATTATCCCTTAATAATAGTTGGACAATAAATATTAATCTATTATCAATGAACACTTGGAAATAGTTAACTAAAGTGGAAAATTGGTTATCTATAGGAAATTCAAGTTCAAAGATTGACTGGTGGGACATGCAAGTCGAATTAGTTGTAACTGAGTGATTCAAAGTTGTAACAGAGTTATATGTGTATTTATGTGAGTTGTGAAGTAGTTTAACTCAGTTTCAGTTGTACTAGTTGTAACTGAAATTACACTTGTGAGAGATCAGTGAATTAATTATTAATTAATTCACAATGAGTGATCTCACATGCAACTAAAGATTTACCACTGTTAACTACATGCATGTTAGATCCAGTGGAGACCCAGTTGAGATAACAAGTGAAAGGGACGATTTGACTATCAGTTGTGACATTAGTGAGTGCACTCATGGAACCAAACACACATTGGATATGCCCATGAGGAATGCACAACCTAGGAAAGAGTGATTCATTCATTGCAGGGATTTCCATTAGCAGGGATTGCGCAGAGGAGGTAGGTTGTCTGGAAGCAGTAAATTGGCACATGAATTTGTCAATTTTTGTATGACAGTGTGAGACGATTTTATATTGTACTAAGAGCTCTTGGATTAGAGTTTTGTATGATTTTGTTTCATTATCCCTGATATATACATAATATATGATAGAGGGTTTTTTAGCTTTATGCTTTCCCGGTAAAAACATCTGTGTTATCAGTGATTGATCTTTCTTCTTGATATTGCAATTGGAAATCGTGTTTTAAATTCCGCAAGAATATTTGTAGAAGTGATTATGTATTTAACAGTGGAATATAATTGTTAGATAAGGAGAATCCATACAATACATAATTTTTATTAAAATTTCTACATGGTATCAGAGCACAAAAGATTGCAAAAGATGGGTTTGTGATTGGATAGAATTCGAATTTGAAGAAAGACTTTCTTGGTGCTACAACTGATTCAATATCGAAATGGATTTCAATGGCTTGAGGTTAGTGTATGCACTCGAGGGAAGCTAAAACTACATTTCTTGGAAGGATAGGATGGAGGCAATACTCAAAGACAATGGCTTGAAGGAATTCATTGACAAAGATGTTCCTAAGCCAGATGTTGCATACGCTGCAAATCTTGATGCATGGAAAAAGAAAGTGGCAAAGGTGAGGAGGATCCTGTTGGAGGGAGCACGAAACCACATTGTCTCAAGCCTCCATGGGAAATTCACACCATATTCAATGTGGAATACTTTGAAGAATCTATTCCAAAACAACAACAACCATAGGAAATTGGCGCTCAAAGATAAACTCATGAAGATCAAGATATAGAAGGGCGACTCCATTCCAAAATATCTCACGAAGTTTGTCCAATGTCGGGATGAGATGGGGAGTGTGGGAATAATAGTTGCTGATGATGATTTGGTGAGTTTGGCTCTCTTAGGACTTCCCAAGCATTGGCAAATTTATCAAGACTCTGTTAATGGAAGGGAAAATTTTCCATATTGGGAACGACTATGGTCGGATCTAGTGCAGGAGGAGTTCAGGCGAAACACCAGAGATGGCTCTTCATCAAAGCATGATGATGAAGAGGATTGTGCTTTGGCTTCCAAGGAAAGGAACAGGAAGGGGAAGCAATTCCATTCAAAATCCAAGTCTAAAGGCAAGAATATGGATTTTTCAAAAGTGAAGTGTTTTCACTGTCACGAACATGGGCATCTCGCTACTAACTGTCTGTAGAAGAAGAAGAACAACAAGGATACTGGAGCTGTAGCTGGTGAGGCCCTTGCCTCGCAATTTGAACTTGACTTCTCCTTTATCACATGAATGGCCTCAAGTGCATTGGGATTGGTGTGGTATTTGGAGAGTGGTGCTTCCTTCCACATGACGGGAGATAAAGAGCTTTTCAGTGACTTGGAGGAGAGAGATCTCAAAATTCATATAGAGATGGGTGACGATGGATGATACAGTGCGATTGGAATTGGTACCATTACCTTTCAGAGGGAGTCGGGTAAACCATTTCAATTGAAATATTTTATGCATGTTCCAGGTCTAAATAAAAACTTGGTCTTAGTCGCAATGTTGGAGGATAGAGGCTATGATGTTGTTTTCAGCGATGGAAAAGATTTTCTGTGAAACAAAACAACTGGTCAAGTCAAGAATATAGGGATTCAATTTAAGAATCTCTACAAGATGGAGGTAGATGGATGTGCTTCCATGATGGGAAAGGCATAAAAAGTTGTGAGCCGGGATGAGGGAAAATTATGGCACAGGCGATTAGGCCATCTTCATCACGAAGCCTTGAAAATCATGCAACAAATATATACTGGACTTCCAATGGGAACACTTGCTCAGTTAGATAAGTGCAAGGGTTGTACCATGGGGAAGTATGTAAATTCCACCTTTCATGAAAAGGAGAACCATGCTTCGGTGATCTTGGAGAGAGTTCACACAGACGTGTGTGGACCATTCTGGGTTGCTTCAACAACAAAACATAAGTATTATGTTATTTTTGTTGATGCCTTTTCTCGTAAATGTTGGATATTCTTTATGCAAAAGAAGGATCAAACATTCTCAAAGTTCTGTGAGTTTAAAGCATTGGTGGAGAAAGAGCCAGGGAAGCAAGTGAAGGCTCTGAAGAGTGATAATGGTGGAGAATACATCTCTAGCGAATTCAAATACTTTTGCAGCAAAGAAGGAAATCGAAGAGAACTCATAGCGTCTCATAAACCACAACAAAATGGGGTCGAGGAGAAGAAGAATAGAATGATCATGGGTGCAGCACAAGCGATGTTGCATGATCAGGGCCTACCAATGCATTTGTGGGTGGAAGCATGCAACACTGTGTTTTATGTGAAAAACCGTTGTCCTCATAGAGTACTTGGCATGAGTACACCTGACGAATATTTCACTGGTAAGAAACCTGATGTTTCTCATTTTAATATTTTTGGCTCATTTGTTTATGTGCATGTGACCAAGAGCGCTAGGAAGAAGATGGAGCCGACTGCTAAAGTTGGGATATTTGTTTTGTACAAAGAAACACCCCACAATTATCGTGTGTATTTTCCTAATAGTAAGATGATTGTTACGTGACGGGATATAAATTTCGATGAGGGGAAATCCATGTGGTTGTCGCTTGAGAGGGAGCTATACTTGCATGAAGAGGAGGAACTGTTGGTTCCCAAATATGAGTCTCAATATGTGGATCAGCCACATGAGGAGGTTCATGGAGTGGAGGAAGCCACTCATGCAAAGCCATCCATCATAAATGGAAGAAAGCACACCACAGAAGTTGATAGATTGAGACTAAATGTTGCACATAATGTAGGAGCCCCTACTTCACAGCGCAGACAAAGACAGTCTCCTGATAAATTTACTGGATACATGGCTCTCATGAGAAAATGTATTGTGACTAAACCATCTTCGTTTCAGGAAGCAGTGCAAGATCCCACTTGGTTTGATGTAATGGTGGAGGAGTATGACTCCATTTTCAAAAACAGTGCATGGGAAATTGTCCCAATACTGGTTGACAAATCAGTGGTAGGTTCGAGATGGATCTACAAGGGTAAGATTTTAATCATTTCTCTTTATGTTGATGATTTAATACTGACTAGTGATGAGTAGATGATACACTCATGCAAGGAGGACCTTCCAAAGGAGTTCAATATGAAGGATATGGGCCTTCTTCATTATTTCCTTGGATTGGAAATATGACAACGAGATGGTGAAATTTTTGTGTCTAAAGGAAAGTATGCAAGGGGGATACTGGGTAGGTTTCACATGGAGGGATGAAAACCCATGGATACTCCTCTTCCAGGAAACTAGAGGAAAAAGGATGCTACTTCTGGAGAGGTAGTGGATGCTATTGTCTATTGACAGTTAGTGGGTTCGCTAATGTATCTAGTGAACATGAGACTAGACATTTGCTATGCGGTTAACAAGCTAAGTCAAGCGATGGTTACTCCTACCAAGCTCTTTTGGAAGGTGGGTAAGAATGTCTTGAGATACTTGAGGGGCACATTTGAGTATGGATTATGGTACAAACATAAGGATGAGGTGAAGTTACATGGCTTCACAGATGCAGATTGGGTGGGAAGACCAACAGACAAAAAGAGCACATCAGGGGGGATCTTTAGTATCGAATCTACAACTGTTTATTGGTATAGCTGGAAACAGAGATCTGTGGCACTCAGTTCAGCAAAATCGTAATACATGGCAGTGAGTCAAGGTGCATGAGAGGCTATTTGGATGAGAAATATATCGATTGGTTTGTTTGGGTCTCATTTAGATCCGACAGTGATTTGTTGTGATAATCAAAGTTGCATTAAACTCTCGATTAATCTTGTGTTTCATGATAGATCTAAGCATATGGATATCTTGTATCATCATATCAGATATTGTGTGCAGCAGAAGATCATGTTTCTTCAGTAAATTCCTACGAAAGATCAAGATGTAGACATTCTGACGAAGGCTCTCACCAGGAGAAAATTAGAATACCATAGAGACAGGACCGGGGTGAAGGATAATCCTTTTCTTGTTGAGAGGGAGTGTTGAGATTCAACAAGAAGATCCTAGTGAAAATTATGTGCCTACACTAGGATGGAGTCTCAGACCATTTTTAGGTGGAAGTCTATTTTTAGATGATGAGCAAATTATATTTATAGATGATGTCTATTTATAGATGGTGAGCGAATTTTATTTATAGATGTATGTCTACTATTATTATCCATTAAGAATAGTAGGACAATAAATATTAATCTATTCTCAATGAGAACTTGGAAATAGTTAACTGAAGTGGAAAATCAGTTAGCTATAGGAAATTTGATTTCAAATGTTCACTGGTGGGACATGCAAGTYGAATTAGTTGTAACTGAGTGATTCGAAGTTGTAACTGAGTTATATGTGTAGTTATGTGAGTTGTGAAGTAGTTTAACTCAGTTAAGTGAGTTAATCTCAGTTGTACTATTTGTAATTGAACTTACACTAGTGATAGATCAGTGAATTAATTATTAATTAATTCACAATGAGTGATCTCACATGCAAATGAAGATTTACCACTGTTAACTACATGCATGTCAGATCCAGTGGAGATCCAGTTGAGATAACAGGTGAAAGGGACAATTTGACTATTAGTTGTGACATTAGTGAGTGCACTCATGCAACCACACACACATTGGATATGATCATGAAGAATGCGCATCCTAGGCAAGAGGGATTCATTCATTTCAGGGATTTCCATCAGCAGGGATTGCGTAGAGGAGGCAGGTTGTCTGGAAGCAGTAAATTGGCACATGAATTTGTCAATTTTTGTATGACAGTGTGAGACGATTGTATATTGTACTGAGATCTCTTAGATTAGAGTTTTGTATGATATTGTTTCATGATCCATGATATATACATAATATATGATAGTGGGGTTTTTAGCTTTATGCTTTCCCGATAAAAACATATGTGTTATGAGTGATTGATGTTTCGTCTTGATATTGCAATTGGCGATCGTGTTTTAAATTCTGAAAGAATATTTGTAGAAGCGATTCTGTATTTAACAATGGCATATAATTGTTAGATCAGGAGAATCCAGACAATACATAATTTGTATTAAAATTTCTACAATATTCATCATGCCTCAACCACCTCTTTAACACCTGTTGCTGCCTTCTTGCCAACAACTTCTGAACAAGCCATCTGGCTATCCTCTTCAAAGGCCATGCATGCCTCCAGTATACCTTTGCCTCCTATTGCATCTTGAATGCAAGCTCCGCATCTGTGCTCGAATTTCACTGAGCTCCTTGTCCATTTCTGACTTGCTCTTCTGGGAGTGGACTTCTCCTCGACCATGTTTATGACCATCAATGACCATATTGCTTTGTCTACATCCCACCTAGATGTTTACCATCTGCTACACACCTTGAAATAGCTCCAACAAAGCATCGTACTCTATCTCCCTGGCTTACATAAATCAATTCTTCATTCGCTCCTTTGTCTCTTTCTCCCCTCTTGAGAGAAATCAAGCTTTGAGACTATCTCTGTATCTCCTTCTCTCCACCTAAAAGAAATCAAGCTATGATATCTCCTTTGCCTATGATCTACAGAAAAAACAAACTCTGATACCACTCTTGGTAACAACCCCCTTCCCACCTTTGGGCTGGCACGACCTCCCGGTCTAGGATTGTTCAATTCGTCGAACTGAATGGTTCGTTGGGATCCTGATGGAACCAATCTAACTTGACACATGCCCTTTTTATTCCCTTGGAACCTACGATGTGGCACTTGTAGACCCTCTCCTTGTGTTGTTCAACTCCAATGCCAATGTTGCTAGCTCCCCGTGCTAGGCTGTCTTTTTGATGTGACCATGGACTACGACCATGGGCCAACTTCCTTCGTGATCCCGCACTTCGGGACTTTTGCAAGATGCTTCCTCCTTTTCTCGATTTCCGAATCGGAAAACACTTCAGGACCAGATCTACGATCCTTATTCTTCTCGTGATCCATGACTGTGATCGAATCACAAGTTCAGACTTCGTGAGTCCTCTCTCCTCTCAAATCTACTTTCTCCAATCGTGAATCAGTGATGCAATGATCCCTTGCCACATGTCCTTCCAGATCCAACGGTCTTCACTTGAAATCACCCTTCGTGACTTCGTGAAGATCCTTGTTTGCTTCTGGAAAACCTTCCAAATATCCTGCTCTTGAACCTCTCTATCTTCTGTCGCATGTCTTCTCCTTGACGATGGATTAATTCTCCATATTAAAGACTTCGAAAAGTTCTTAAATCCTTTGCACACTTAGTAGGATTCACCTTTCAAGACTTAGGCTATTCTCGAAGGCTTTCTGCACTCCTTGGATAAATCTATGCAACTCTCTTGCAACTTTGCTCGACTTGAAAACCTCTAAGGTTCCCAGTTCCTCTGCGAGTTTCTCATGCCCTCCTGGCAACTTCTCGCTCTTCTTCCTGAGCTTATAAGGTGAACTCTCAACACCTTAAGCACACTCCTTGCACTTGGCTCAGCTCCCCGATGAATTCTCTCTCGACCTTATGGAAAGGTTTAAGGCATCTCCTTTCCTTTGTCGATGTGCTTCTCGCAAAGCCTTCCTTCACTAGAATGTTCAACAATTATGGGATTCTCCCACACCTTCAACAGTGTTTCTCCTGTGTATGCTCACACAAGATCGATGCCCTCCTGGAAAAGTATTCCAGAGTGTTCAGTAACTCTGAATTGTGTTTCTCCCCACACAATATTTCTTTTCAAGGAACTTAACCACCTTGAAATTTCTCCCTGAGTCTATGAATTAACCTGGTATTCCCTCCTGGAAAATTATCTTCTGACTCTGTTGAGTTCAGACACGCACTCCTTGCGTCGACTTACAAAGATTCCAATCTCTGTCATGCACTCCTTGCACTTAGCCTAGAGAACCAGACTTAACTCAATACACTCGTGGATAGGAAACAATTTCTCTATCCTTGCAAACGATCTCTAACATTCATCTACAATTCACAAACATGTAAAAGACATTCATAACACAACATCCATTGAACAAAAATCTAAAACAGGAAAAATTGTCATTTTCTATTAATGGTGGAATGTCGAATTACAAAGATGGAGTTCGAGCTACAACTGAGTAACAACTCTCTGAGTTTTCTCTCCCTGATCTATCTAACCTATCCAAACTGTCTAACAGTTCGCCACCTAACCTCTACTTTTCTTACAATACAAATATTTATACAAGAGGGGCTCTATGAGCTTCCCTCGCAAGTTGATTTAGTGTTGTCAAATCACCATTCAAACACCTATCTAATGGATATATTACAATGATGGAAATATGCTCCAAATCGGATGCAGATCCCTTTTTCCATCAACCTATTACTGGTGACCTTATCTCCAGCTTGTGCGAAAGCACAACTTGGCTTTTCCATCTTGTCTTCAATTAATGCCTAGATCACGCCCTGGATTCTCGAGGCAAAAATGAGAGGGTGATGCCTCTCCTTCCTTGAATGCACACCACGTGTGTAAATGAGCTAGCGGGTGCTAAGGTGGAGCGATGCTCCTCCATCATATTGCCACGATTATTAAGGTAAAACTATCTTTAAAATGATGACACGTGGTGGCCTTTAGTCGTCATTATTTTAATGAATACCTGGTGCGTGGATATAGCGATGAAAAATGTTCCATGAAAAAATAGTCTTTGCTTTTGTGGAAAGTGCAACGAATATGTGTGGCAATAGCAATGAAAAACCGTGGAAAATTTAGTCATATGTAGTAGTTTCATGGTGGACTTCAGGTTTCTCAATTTGCAAGGGTTTATCGATCTCAATTAGGTCCCCCCACGTTATTTATGTATGATTATTCATCACGTTATTTTACTAACACATGATGAATTAATACGTTAGCAGGGTCTTTGGATTTTTGGGTTCTTCCAGCGACCTCATGCAACATGCTATTAAAAAAGAATGGTAGATTTAACACTAACCGTTGTTTTAATACTGCCATCATCTTGAGGTGGCGAGGTCTCACCACGTCATATCGTCTGTAGCATGTGATTTATCTCTGCACCATGCCTGCTAGCTCCCTCCAAGTTTCACTAAGAGCAGTGGGGTTGAGGCCTTTCCCTTTCTTGTCAAATTCTTCCCCTGGTTCTGCAAAGGATTCCACAACTTCCTTGAGTGTTGTGTATTTACTAGTCCACTGTGTTCCTTCATTTGGAAGGCATGTTACCTTGGCTATGATGGCATCAATGACTGGTATTTGTATTCTCTGAATTACTGAGACTCACCCCTATAGATTTTGGAAGAATGATAGCGCAACATTTATATCAAATCCCTACAGTCTGTTGAAGTAGTGTGTCCACCCTAAACGGTGTAGAATTTATCTTGCTTGATCAATCACTTGTAGCAATGTAGGCTCACGGTGAAAACATCAGCCACCCATATCTTCTGCAAACAAATCAACACAACTATCGTTCCCACCTGTAAAACTAGTTAGACCAGCCTGTGAAAGAAAGTTACTAGAAATGGTAAAAATTACAGAACAACAATGGTATATAAAAATACATAATTTCCCATTATCTGTAATAATTGTGGATTATCTATAATCGTGCGAAATTTCCACCCCCCGATGAGTGAAAAGGTCGACCTTGACCGACGGTATGTGTGAACGTAATAATTATGGTCAGTCAAGTGAGGGATACTTATTACGCCATTGTCGCTGGGAGAATGACTGTTAAATAACTTTCAAAGCAACTTAATGTTAATCATGAATGATAATCACATATTTTGTGAAAAGTGCAAGTCCAAATACCAATATCTAATGTGTTAAGGAAGAATATTCTAAATATTCCTAATATGTTCATGTTTTATAAATATCCCACTTGTCATAATTTTTTTATCCTCCCTTGTGTTGAATATAGACAGAATGATAGCCTCTTTTTAAGAAAGGAAGTCTATGAGCACAATAAAAACTTAGTGAATTAAGATACAATTCAATACCATAGGCAGAGCCACTACTGCCAGTAGGCTTCCATAGCCTCGACAAGGTTTCCATTTAACCCATAGATGAGCCAATATCCTTAATAAATAGTTTGAATAGTATTTTCCAAACAAGCCACCATCCTGGTTTGGTAGCCATATAACAACAATTCTACTCACTAGATTGTAACAAAGTGAATAAGTTGGCTCATGATGAGACCTCTTGTCCTTTGACCCTAAATGCCAAAGTGGCCATTACCCCGATGTGGTAGCCATAGTGGGAATGCCACTTATGTTAATCTCTTATGATCATGGTAGGTACGCTCATGATGAAACCCCCTATCCTTTTTGGGAGAAGGTTATTTTCTTTATTTATATTTCTTTATTTTATTATTATTATTATTATTATTATTATTTTAAGGATTTATTAAGGGAGGCTCATCTACTCCTTAAGAGTGTGGGATGGCGTAAGAAGTGTAAGAATGCCAAGTAAAAATTTGCCTTAGACTCCTTATTATGATGTGAAGGCAATTTATCATTCAAGTATATGTATCTATATAGGGAAAAGAAACGAATTATGGTGGTTAAGGATTATGAACAATATTAAGATAATTCAGAAAAATCAATCCATAAAAAATTTGATAAGGTATGCTAGATATTCCTCCAAAAGAAAGTAAGAAATCATTACCATGATAATTAGAAGTGATTATATTGAAAATTAGTTAGTGAATTTCATACCCAAAGGAGTAGCTAAACATATCAGGAGTAGTCATAAAAACTGCACGTGTTGTTGGTGGAAACAACAATCGTTACTTTCAAGGGAAAGCAAAAACAACAGGAACAAACGCAAAAGGAACAACAATTGTTTCTTTCGAATGAATGACGCTACCCAAAAAGGGAATGACAATCACGACAAAGGGAATGACAGTTGTTACATTTGAATGAACGACACTACCTACAAAGGGAACAACAATCACAACAAAGGGAACGTCGGTTGTTACGTTCGAATGAATGACACTTTCCACAAAGGGAACAATAATCGCAACAGAGGGAGCGATAGTTGTTACGTTCGAATGAACGACACTACCCACAAAGGGAACGACAATCGCAACAAAGGGAACGAAAGTTGTTACGTTCAAGGAAGATGACGATGATGTTCAAATTTAACCATCTAATTAAGTAATTGGATACCTCCCGCATAAATTTTTGTTTTAGCGAATCTAGGATTGATTAGACATCAAATAAATTCATTTAATTTTATGGGTAGGTTTATTCAATGATCGAAGGAATACAATATATTGGATGGTTTACGGTGTCATGCATTCGTTTTTATTTACTATAGTCACAACCGCGCATATTTTGAGTGTCGTGTACGACTTTTGCTGCAAAACATCGCATATTTATCTCATGTTATCAAAGCAAGGTCTATATTTGATGGAAAAGTGAAACAAGAGCAATTTGGAGTTTAAATGAGGAACATAAAAGAGTTCTAATTATATTTCGTTACAGTAATATTTTACATCCTTTCTAGTCTGTGTGCTCCAAAGCTCTTTATAGAAAAATATATACAATATGTACAATGCTGGAAAAAAAAACAATTTCATGGAGCTGAAACTGCTGGGTTACCTTCCCAACCAACTGAAATCTGAACAGTAGGATCATTACTTACTTCTTCGCAAAATGATTATTTTGAAAGCGACCAATGGTAGAGTCGTAGTTGATGTCCATTTACTAGAAAATGAGAACCAAACCTGTCGATGGTAACTAAAGTGACAATGCCATTATCATGGACTTGATTTCATATGGTCCCAGCCACCTTGTCTACAATTTCCCAGGAAAATCACGAAATATGGAATCATAGAGAAGCACCCAATCACCTTTCTGGAAGGATTTCTTCTTGATATGCTTGTCGTGCCAGCTATCCCTTTGCTGCTGAATAACAGTTGTGCACTGAAGGGAAAACAATCATGCTTCATCTAACTCATTGAGCTGTTGTTAGCAATGCGTGTGTTCTTCTGTAAGATCCAATCCAATTTCCTGGGCCATTTTTACAGTCTTGATCTCAAATTCAATTGGAAAGATGGGATTTTTTCCAAAGACTAGGTGATAAGGAGAGTAGCTAGTAGTGTTACACCATGTTGTGCGATAGGCCCATAAGGCATTTGGAAGATCAGCTGCCCAATTTTGACGATTTGTTGAGACTTTGTTTTGTCAAGATTGCCTCCAAGACTTTATTGGTAATTTCCACTTGTCTGTTTGTCTAGGGGTGGTATGGGGAGGTAAACCTATGTTTAATGTGATAATTGCACAGAGTGGTCGAGATTTTATGTGCTGTAAATTGTGACCCTCCGTCTGTGATTACTTCCCTGGGTAATCCATAGCGTGCAAATAGTTCAAAGAGAAATTTAATGATTTCTTCCTCAGTTGCGTTTGGGAAGGCTATTGCTTCTACCCACTTGGTCATATAGTTTGTTTCAACTAGTATATAAGATTTTTGGTTTTATTTTGGGTTAAAGGGACCAAGAAAATCCAGTGCCCATTTCTTGAAAGGTTCCATCACCATTTGTGGGTGTAGGGGCATTTCATTAGCTTGGCATGTTTGGCCCATCCTCTAACATCTTTCATAGGCCTGGACATACTTCTTTGCATCTTTGAATATTGAGGGCCAATAATATCCCATCTGTAAAACATTATGCCCAATTATGTGGTCTGAAAAATGTCTGCCACAAGGCTCATCGTGACATGCCTTCAAGACATTATTAATTTCATCGTTTCTGATACATATTCGGATCTAAAGATCAGACCCTATGTGGCAAAGATATCGACCGATCCAGGTGAACCGTGCACTACGTTGAACAATTAATTTCATTTCTCTTGATGACAGGTGTGCTGGTAATTTCCCAACTGCCACATAATTCGCCACATCAGCGTACCAAGGCATATTAATAGTCACAGTGAACAAGTTTTCGTCTGGAAATTGGTCTTCGAATGTCAAAGAGTTATCTGTTTTAGGTACAGGAGACAAGAAATCTGCAACAAGATTCTCTCTTCCCGACCGATCCTTAATGGTGATGTTGAATTCCTGCAACAACAACAACCACCGAGTAACTCGTCCATTAGTAATTGGTTTGTTGGCTAAATATTTGATAACATAGTGATCAGTATATAGAACCACTAGATAGCCTATTATATAGTGTCAAAATTTATTAATAGCATGTATAACAACTAAAAATTCTTTTTCTGTTACTTTGTAATTTAATTCGGCAGGAGTAAGATTTTTTCTAATAAAATAAATAGCGTAAGGTTTCTTGTCTTCTTCATGTCCAAGGACAATGCGTATAGGGATATCCAATGCGTCTGAAGAGATGTGAAATGGTAATTTCCATTTTGGTCCTCTCAGCACCGGTGTTGTTGAAATTAACCTTTTAAGCTCTGAAAATGCAACATCACACTTATCAGACCACTGAAATTCCACATTACTGGTTAAAGCATGTAAAGGTGCAACTATTCTTGAAATTTTTTCTATGAATCTGCGATAATATCTTGCATAACCAAGGAAAATATGTACCTCGGTCTATGTACGAGGTGTAGGCAATTTAAGGATTACCTCTATTTTTGTTGGGTCTACCTTGATTCCATTTGCAGAAACATAGTGTCCTAGTACCGCACCTTCAGTCATCATCATATGGAATTTCTCATGACTAAAACATAGTTTGGTAGTAATGCATCATTCCAGTACCTTCTATAGATTTCCTAAAGCTTGATCAAAGTCAGTTTCGTAAGGGGTAAAATCGTCCATGTAAACTTCAAGTCCTTCATCAATTAAATCATAAAATATGCTTAAAATATCTCTCTGGAATGTAGATGGAGCATTACATAATCCAAAGGGAAATACTCAATATGCGAAGGTACCCCAAGGACACGTAAATGTAGTTTTATCCTGGTCTTCCAGAGCAATCTGTATTTGATTATAACCACTAAAGTCATCTAGGGAGGAGAAAAATTGCTTCCCTGCTAAAGTATCAAGGACCTGATCAATAAAAGGTAGGGGAAAATGGTCCTTCTAGGTAGATTTATTGAGTTCTCTGTAGTCTACATAGATTCGCCACTTACCATTCTTTTTAGGGATGATTACCAGTGGGGAGACCCACTGGCTGTCTGAAATAGGATATATGAAATCTACATCCAACAGTTTCTATAATTCTTCTTTGATAATGTTCCTAAGATGAGGGTTTAATATTCGTTGGGGTTGTCGGATGGGTCGGGTATCTTTTTCAATATAGATATGATGTGTACATAGTTGGGGATCAATTCCCTTCATGTCGGGATACTCCCAAGCAAAATCCTGTTGGTATTTAGAAAGGATCTAAATCATTTTTTGTTGTTGTTGTTCATTCAAATTGGCATTAATATTCAGAAATCTTCCTAGTGCGATTTCAACTGTAATGTTGTTATGGACAACAGTAGTGGGAATATGTTGCTCCATCAATTCTTCCAAAGGATCTCCCTTTGCTTCATTATCTAAAACAACTTTTAGCATTTGACATGCTAGGTTGCCTATAATCATTGGGTTGTTAATGAAGCTGTTGATCACATCATCTTCTAGTTGGTTTTTGAGCCCAAGAGATTCTTCTAGTGTGAGAGAAGGGCGTAGGTTTTCTTCTAGATATCTAGGTGGTTGCAACTACTGATGTATGACAAGTAGAATTGGTTTAGCTGGAGGATACAAGATAAGCTTCTTTATAACACTTCCTCTAGCTATTGTCATGTTGCATGTGCGACACCCTATGTATGCATCTATTGTTGCTAGCCATGACCGCCCTAATATTAACAGGTGTCCATCTAGTCTACTTCTTGGGTTAATAACGAGGAATTCAACTGGGTATTCCCAAGAGTTGATCAAGACTAATATATATTGTAATGTCCCTACTGGTTTAACCACCGATCTATCAACCAATTCTAAAATAGTTGAAGTAGGTTTAAAGGAGGTGATACCCAGGACATTACAGGTCTCGGTGGTCAGGATATTGATGGTTGCTCCCAAATCCACTAGTGTATTTGGGAAAAAGAAACCCCGTATCTGAACTGTTACCATGGGATTTCCTGGATCTGTGTATTTAACTGGCTCATGTTTTCCTACAATAAGATTGAACAAAGTTCCTACCACGTGAACGGTTGATGGATTCTTAGTTTCCCTTCTGGGATTCTTCCCACATAATTCTTTAATTGTTTTTGCATAAATTGGAATATCTTGTAAATCCTGTAGGTGTGGAATTTTAAAAAATAGATTCTTTAGTTTCCCGATGATATCAAAGTTGGTATATACGGTTGGTTTTTCTATCATTATCCTTTCTGGAAATGGGGGAAGATAAATTACATCTTTTTCAGGATTTTGTTGCTCGACTGTATTTCCCCCATGTTCTGTTTATTCTTTTATGACCATAGTCGATGGTTTTATTGTTGGTTGTTTATCATTCTCATTATCATGTTCTTGATGAATGTCACTTTCCTTAGGAGAAATTACATGCCCTGATCTCAACTGAAGTTTGTTGCACTCTACAGAATTTGTTTCACCCTCCAAATTATCGACAATTTGCACGAGCTGGACTAGTCTGTTATTAGAATTCGGGTTGGGTTGAGCTGGTAATTGAGGGCGCATTTGAGGTTGGGGATTTTGGGGCAACTGAAGTGGATCCTATAAAGTGGGTTGATCTTGAGGAACCATTCCCATAGTTTGATTGGGCAGCCCCATGGGGCGCTGCCTGTTTTGAGTCCAAGTGGGGGCTTGGGTGGTTGTGCTAGTCCACTGTGAAGGATATGGGTTATTATTTGAATTCTACAAAACCGAGGTAGAGTATTGAAAGTTAGGCCAAGTACGATTAGAAATTGGTTGATTTGGCCAGGGTGTAGTAGGATATTGTTGGGACTTCCAGGTGGGGTTAGAAAATGGTTGGCCCTGCCATGTGTTTCTAGGATTATGTTGTTGATTATATTGTCCAGAAAAGAAAGAAAAAGGATCTTGTAGCATACCTGGGGGGCGAGCCTGCCATTGGTGACGTTGAGCCATCATATATATTGGTTCTATTTCCTCTTCTAATTCTTTAAAGACAACTTTTAGTCCTAAGAGTGATGGAAATTTATCTCTCACATGGTCTTTGGCACATATAGCATAGGTCTGAACTAGGTCCAAGGGACACTCCCTTGAACCATGTTTCCTCCTGCACCGTGGAAAAAATATACCCAATGATTGTTCTGCTTCTTCTTGTTTCTGTTTAACCTGTAGAACATCCAATTGTGTAGTCAGAGTACCCAAAATGTCAGTTTTAAAATTTTCTAAAAGATTACCAATTTCTGTTCGGGTGACACTCTCGCTAGTAATGTTGCTACTTCTAGTGATGGGGGCTCGTATTCCCTATATGGTTCGTGTACTACCACACAAACATATGATACACAGTTGGACAATTTCATCATACGTTTCTTGATAAATATCTCCTTTTCCCATCAAATTTAATGTTTCTACCCATTCATCCTTCATACCTTTTATTAGAGTGGCTTTAAGTACCTCACTTGGTAGTGTACCATAAGGTGATCTCTTCAGGTTATATCGAAACCTTTCAACATATTATTCTAGTGTTTCATTTTCTTTTGAAATCATTTTAAAGATTTCATCCTTTAAATCCCTGGTTCTACAGTGGTCTTGATATTTCGTAAGGAAGGCTTGTATCATTTCATCCCATGAATTTATAGTTTCTCCCCCTAGTCCCATAAACCATCGTAAATATTCTCCTTTCAAAGTGGAAGGAAATAGCTTTAGTTTTTGGGGTTCAAAGGTATATTCATAGCCTCTACACATGACATCAAACTCGAATAAGAATGCGTCGGGGTCCTCTGAGATCAATCCATTGAAGGTTGGAAGATTTTGTAGTGGAATGGATTTCATTGGGGCATTACAAACCAGATCATAGGATATTCCAAAGTGGAAGTTTGGGGTCACGACTTATTTTGTTGTGCCATTTGGTAAAAAATGTGTCAATAATATCTAGGGATTTCTTGGCCTAGGTGTTCTAGTCAAGGTGGTTGATTACTTGGTCCCTTAGGATATTTATCTGCACTACCTATGTTTGGTATTTCAGGTGTTCCTTCTCCTCCCAAAATCATAGGATATCCAGGTACAGGTGTTTGTGGGTTTGCCTCAACAATCCCACTGGTATCCCCTTCTCCTTCTCTCAAATTACAAGAATTTCCCTCGCCCAAAGGACTAAAAAGTGGAGTATGTGTATTTTGGAAACTCCGTTCAGTTCCTTTAGTTCTGCTATGAACCTCAACATGCGTTGTAGTTGGCGAATTTTCTTCTTGAGGGACTTGGGTAGAACCTTTTCGAAGTCCAACCGAGGCCTGAGATTCATCCTTTTAGATAATTTCGTATATAAAAGTGCTCCTTCCAGAGGGCACCGAGCCCTGGGATTTTGTAGTTTTGGGTAAGGGTTTTTGTTTTTTGAGTTCTTTCTTCTTAGTGATACACATAGACACAAATTCTATGCACCTATGTACCCTCTATGCATCAACTGAAGGTAGGTGTTGGCACAAGAATTTTACTTGTTTCCTGAGTAGGTTCTTACCTTCCATTTTCAATAACTCATCCTTTTAGAGACACAACCTATACTATCTTTGACATCTCCCTGACAACGACACCAAAATTTTGGGCTCTAAAGATGTCCTAAAAATAACCTTAGTCTGACATTAATTTTATCAACCAAGGATTCGTCTTTTCTCTCAAGATTGTTGGAAAAATCTATGCAGATAGTTGTAGAGGTTTAAATCATGTAGATAGTTCAGTTACATCAAATCTGAGTCTATCTAAATTACTGCAATAGTCAAATTTTTCACACATTAACTACAAACTCTGAAACTAATAACTCAATCAACACAAATATATTCTGAGCAATAACACACCATGAATAAACAATGTCAATCAATTATTGAATTCATTCATCTACCCAAGAAACAACAATTTAGTCTACAAAAACACTCAATGAATCAATCTCTCAATGATTAATTAATCTATTGGAAAGGAACAACGATCTACTAAATATTTAAGAAGGAAAAACAAATGTGAATTAAACGAAAGGAACAACAAATTTGAATTTAATGAAAGGAACAAAAAATGTGAATTTAAATGAAAGGAACAACAAATGTGAATTTAAATGAAAGGAATTCACAAGCGATAAATTGAAAACAAATGGGAATCTAACAACAATCAATAATCTCCAAATAGAACATCTATTCTTTGTGAATGGAACAACACAACCAATTCATAAAAGAATCAACACATTAACGAGTCTATTCTAACTTTTGAAGGGAATATCAAATCACTGAATTATAACAGAATTGATAGGATTATAGATAAGACAGTATCTCATGTCGACTGGGCCCACGGTCTTCAGAAGATACTACTACGAAAAACTCATTACATAGAAATGATCAAAACGCTTGAAGATTCCATTAATTCCATAATTTATAAGTCATTTACAATGGGACTGTTGTACAAAGTGTCAACAATTAAGAGATCCAAATTCTGGTATATCTCTCTATCATTTACTCTTCTTTATATATTACAATGAGATAAGTAAATTAAGCTATCCTGAGGATCGAGAGATCCTCAGGATTGCTTTTAGTATCTATGAATATTGCAAGATAGAAAGTCAATCTTCCTTTGAACCATTTTGTGCCTGATTTCTTTGATCTTCAATGGTTTGTGCATCTTCGTGATCTTCTTAATTATCTTCAGTTAACAACAATTGTCCATTTCTTCATAAAATCAAAAAAATTCAAACCAAAATTAAGAAAATATCTAATATCATTTAATATTATTTCCTAAGAGATTTTTAACCATTTTCTTCCCTAATTACTTCAAACTAATAGAAAATTCAACAAAGAATATGTCATAAACCAAAGTAACAAAGAGAATATTTATACCTTTTTCTCACCCCAACACTAAGGGATTCTAAGGAATAAGGACCCTACCTTATTGTGCGCCCCTTAGAATAATCGTGAGCGACTGTCACAGTCTGCCCTCACAACATCATGGATCTCTCGAACTAGGTAATCGTTAACCTACAGTTTGAGCCACGACGAGAGTGCTAGTAGGCTATGGAAGGGTTGTTGCCACACCTCTCCCTCAATATATTTGGTTGTCATGCGTGACCCCTTTAATCCTAATGTGAGTCTGGTTAGCAAGCTATCGTCAACCTGCACCCATCAATGAAACATGTCAGCGATAACAATCAACATCATAATATCTAGTCATATGCCACATATGTAATATCAAAACATTCAAACCATAATTTTCCACTCCCTAACTCGATCCAGAGTCCAAGGATATCCTTTGATGCCATCGACATCCTCAAACTTCCAAAGTATTGCACACTCAGGAAAACCAGTCAATAGAAAATGTCGATATAAATATCATAAAATAACATATCATCAAATCCACAAATATTTTCATGATCCATAATCGAATCAGTCAATCATATAGTGAACTGGATTAGAGTGTCAACTATCATGAAAATCAAGTCGTACCTCCTTTTTGTTAACGACAATCCCAACAATAAATTCCCTTGAAATGACTTTCCATTTTGATTCCATAAAAGTGTGTGGTTGTAGTAATGATGTCGGATGTCTATGTTCAACCTTCACTTGCCGACCTTCTAGACATCTCGCCACACAGTTGATGATGTCCTCCTTTATACCTTCCGGAAGAATAAGGGCTTAAGGTTTGTCCTCATCTTCATGACTCCTCGATGAGTCATGTACACTGCTCTATGAGCTTTGCATAAGATAAAAACTTCTCAATTCATCGTTGGGTTGTAAGTAAATCTGGTTATTATCTCAATTATCCATCGTTGTCCACAATATCCCTCAATTTTGGTACCAACATGGTGTCTTTCTTGAAAAAAAATACTTACCCTCTTTGTTCTAGTCAGCGTCATGTTGTAGCCTTTCATGTAAATTCATTGAAGAGGTATCACTGAAAATATGTGTGGTCTCCGACTCAACGTGTCTGCCACTCTGTTCACTATTACTTTTAAGTAGGAAATCTCAAAATCATAATTGATAAGAAATTCTGACCAATGCCTTTGCCGCACATTCAAGTCATTTTGCATGAAAAGGTGTTGTAAATCACAGTGGTTGGTTTTTAATTTGAATTTCCATCCAAATCAGGTAGTGTCTCCACACTCCCAGGGCATACACAATCGCTAAAAACTCCAAATTTTGCATCGCGTAGTTCTCCTCATGCTTTCTTAACTTCCTTGAGATGTAAGTGATCACTCGACCGTCTTGCATCAAGACTCCACCTAAGCCTTCCTTGGATGAGTCAATACATACCAAGAAGTCCTCATCCATGCTGGGGAATTTTAGTATTGGCGTTGTTGTCAACATCTCCTTGAGCCTTCTAAATGATTCCATGCAATTCTCGGTCCACACAAACTTCTTGTTCTTCTTCTGCAATTCTGAAATCGTATTTTCTATCTTTGAAGAACCCTCAAGGAACTGTCAATAATATCTTGTTGAACCCATGAAGCTACACACTTCTGGGACATTCATCGGTGAAAGATACTCCATAATAGCCTCTACCTTCATTGGATCCACAACGATGCCTTCATCAAAGATAACATGCCATAAGAAATGATTCCTCGATATCTTTGCAACCACTTCCCGTAATTTCTTCTCTCACAAAACTGTAGTACCAAGCGTATAAGTTCATCTTGATATTCCTTCATCCGAGAATGTATCAATTGTCTTCAAGGAATACTTGACGATAATCAAGCAAAGTCTCCACGACCCATCCTTCTTCCATATGAAATTAACAGGAACACCCCAATGCGATACACTTGGACGTAAGTCCTAGGTCCAACAACTCCTTCAATTTCACTTTCAACTCCTGTAACTCATGGGTCGACATCCGATAAGGATTTCTTGCCATCAGTCTAGTTCCAGGTTTTAGGTTGATGGTATATTCCATCTTATCTTTGGGCGACACACCTAGTAATTTTTCTAGGAATCACGTCTGCAACTCTCGTAATACAGGAAGGTATTCTACTCCTTCCACCATGCCCTTGAAGTTTGGCACTAATTATGCATATAACTTGCATCCTTGCACGTGCTCTCTTGTAGTTGTAGGGAATAAATAAACCTCGAGGATACTCCCCATTTTCTTCCTACAATTACACTTATTTGTCCTTCATTTTCAGTCCAACTCAACCGCCTCATCTTACCATTGAGTATCGCATCATGCGATTCCCCCCAGTCTGTACTGACCATGTCATCATAATATTTTAAGATCGTGATGTAATTTCCC
>JZKD02S0884531.1:125085-139615 GCA_000966675.3 Picea glauca | reverse complement strand
AAGTACAAGATGAGACATGACAAGCATCGTGTTGATCACAGTTTCCAAGTTGGAGATGAAGTTTGGCTTTACATCAACAAGGAGAGGCTTAAGGGAGAAGGTAAAAAGTTGAAACCGATTTGATATGGTCTTTTCAAGATCATCGACAAGATTGGCAACAATTCTTTTCGTTTAGAATTGCCTCCTTATATGTAGATGTATGCAGTTGTTAATGTTGAGAATTTGAAGTTGTATGAACCTCCTTTGATTGATGATCAAGGAGAGCATGTTCATATTCCTTCCATAGATGATTTTTCTCCAAAGTATCTAACAGAACTGCAGGAAGACACTATCCTTGACAGGAGAATGTGAACTTCAAAACGAGGAAATGTGGAGTATCTTCAAGTTGGTCTTAAAGGGACGAATCCAAGCAAGGCCAAGTGGATTAAGGTTGGAAGGGTGAGGGAACTTTACCCTCATCTTCACATAGACTGAAAATAGTATTTTGGAGGTCCAAAAGCTTCCCAATGGGGAGGTGTGATCAGGGGATCAAATTTTGCTCAAAAATTCAAAATGCTCGGAATCACTTCAAATCGGACGAGAGTGTAGGCCTCATCGTTGTGAACCCAATGCAATTCATTTCGTCTCAAACGGACATCAGGAGCGAGAGATATTGCAATCTGTTCGTCAAGTCAAACAGGTAAAAAAAAATTATGCTAACTGTACAGTCCGTACAGGATGACGTGGCAGGGTCGTACAGATCGTACGATGACGTGGCATATGATGACATGGCAGAGTCTGGTTGGTTGTTGAAGGTGAATGATGTGTCGACACATGGCAGTTTTCTGGTCAATGATTGGGTGCCACGTGGCCCAATCGTGGGCTGCCATGTGGCACCCCAGCATTGGTTGATTGGTTGATATGTTAAAATGTATTGGAGTCCGTGGGGTTCGACCCCTGGACCTCCCCATAGGCTTAAAGCTCTAACAAAGACCACCGACCAATACCCTCACAATATGTGACTTAACATATAATTTTTTGCATTGTTTTTAAAATCATATGATTGTACATATGGGCGGGGGTTGGGCCGGGGCTTAGCCCCGGCCCATGTTCGTATAGTCGTTTCATATGGACACTGTATATATATGCACATGGTTGCTATGCAACACGCGGGTTTTGGAAGTGGTTTGAACGGTTAACACTTTGGCACATGGTTATATGCCGACATTTCATATGACCCTAGTTAAGTGCGCGAGAAGTTAGAACGGTTCAACCATTTAGCCCTTTTACCAATGCGCGTGGTCACATGATTCTCATACGCCCAGGTGCTAGGCGGTTAGGGGCTGGCACGCCCTTAACCGTCCTATGGTTTGCACCATTGACGCGGTTGCGCCCGATGTTGGGTTTTCACGCTTTATATTGTGTGTGTGTCAGGTTCATTTGACAAGGGTGCAATTTATAGATGCAGAGACAACAAGCTTGAAGGGGGAGACTTCCAGGAGGCCTAACTTCTTCGTTTTTCAACCGATTGAGGTGTCGAAAGAGCCCAGATAGGGGTTTTTGGACGCTCTGAAGCCATTGGAGTAGTCGGTTTGTCAGTTTGAGCATTGTAAGACATGTTTTTGAGCACTTATGAGCAATTAATAATAATGATCCATTGGAAGCTGGACCAGGAGATGTAGCCCAAGAGAGGGGTGAACTCCTTTATCAATTATTGTGTTTATGTGCTTATGTTCATTGATTATGCTGTTGTCTATGTGTATCTTTCATAAGTAATCCCTTAATCTATGTGTTGCAAACTGATCCTTTTGCTTTAAACACATAACATTTACATTGCAAATAATTTCAAGTATTTCAAGTCTTCTTCATTTTTAGATCACTCAAAATGGTAACATGTCATTGATTTTTGGTATTTTTTCAAATATTTAATTATTATTTTCTATTAGTGAGATTCAATTAGAAAATAACAATAAGCCTCCCTATAAAATAAGTTAGGTAGTTGATTTGCATCCACTGTTAATTAATTATTTAAATATAAACATTGGCTAATAAACTCATGTATAAATATAGGGTGACCCAAAGATGGTAGTGTGTTGTCGAACATGTTTTTCAATGACCTTCCATGTTGTTGACCATGTTGTCCAATGCTCTTGCGTGTTGTTGAACTTGTTATTCAATGCTGTACACTACTACAATTAAGTGTATTTTTCTTGGGTCCTTGTAATGGATTTGTTATTGGGTTTTGGATTTTCTTGTTAATGTAAATTAATTGTTTTAGGGGTGACTATTGATTCTATTAGTTATAACCCTATGATTTAATAGAACATTTAAAGGGTATACACTTCTAGCCAAAAAAATGTCTAGTTGTCAAGTGCATGCTTAACAATATATACTAAGATACTTTATACAATCGTTTGGATGTGTGCAATAATTAGATAGTGGTTTCCTATGTGTGTTCTCCCAACAATGCTATTTAGTTGTTTGAGTCACTTGGGTGAGGAAAAAAAAACCTTTTGAGTAACTAGGATATAAGCTACACTACATTCGAATTGTTAGAATTATTCCATACACATAGACACCATTGAAAATATATAAAAACAGGGGGAAAAGTAGACAAAGATCATGGGAATTAGATTAACAATAGAAATGGAGGAAAAAGTGATTATACATCAATGGAAAGACAATGTTGTTACACCGTAGATGATTGGAGAATGCATGTGAGGTCTCCTTTCCTCCTGGGGAGGGTTATTTTGTGTTTTTTGGGGCCTCTTTTCTCTCTCTCTTTGCAAAGAAGTGTGAAAGAACTCTCTGAAGGAAAGATATCAATGAACTAGCTATGGGCTATGGATGCACCAAATGATGGCTTGAGAATATGGTTCTCAAGGATCTTTCCAACAACATAACCTTGCATAAAATTCTCTTTTTTTGGATTATGTTTATAGAAATTCTTAAAGTTTCATTAAATCTAGCTCCAACTATGAATGGTGTAACTTGGGATGTGATTACCCATGCCTTGAAGAGACATTGAACCACAAAGGTACTAGATTTCAATTGTCATGAATCTTAGGAGGATATACTTCAACTCATGAGTACCCTTGATTGGAGTTTTAACATTAATCACATTGAATGTGGTTGATATTTCACTTTGGGCATATTTGGGTTACTTTTGAAGGAACAACAACATAGGCCCATGAAAATTATGCACAATTCACACTACAAAGGCATGCGGATGCATAAAAAACTCACTTTATATAGTTTTGGTGCTCTGTTGAAGATGGTGCATTATTGTCATGAATTAGAACTTTCTTGTATTGTACGATAACCTTTCTAGTGATCATCTATATAGATTTGTGAACAATTTTTGGGTGATAACAGATTCCCTTTGATGTGTGAGATTATGAGCATAGATATAGTTGAAATACATCATCATTTTATGTTGCTTGTAAAAATTCTTTGTAGAGAGAGAGGTCATGTAAATGAGGAAGTTGGTGGAGGAAAAAGGAAGATGCATCTACAAAAGCACAATCATACTTAGAAATAGCATTTCTTTATACAAATGAAGTGGGAATGCCCCATGTTCATTCCATAAAAATAATTTTTTACAATAGTAGACAAAATGTTGAGGGCTCTTGTATGAGCATAAGAAGTGTGGAGTAATTAATGATGTTGTAACTAGATAATTGGTGACATGAAAATCTATATTTCCTTCAAGGGTGCCAATAATAGTAAAGAATTGTTATGAGGATAACCTTTCCTAGAACCTAAAATGAACACATGTGATGAGTGTTCGTACTTGATGGCATGGATGGCCTGTCAAGCCCAGGGGTCTTCAACTAGAAAGGGGAAATGCAATTGTCACAAGGTAAGACTCATCTTGATGTGGATATGTGTGTTGGAAAGTTGGTTGTCATTTATGTCAACCCTAGAAGAAGTCCAGAAGCTCTAGAAGTAATGGATGATGTCAACCCTAGAAGAAGTCTAGAAGCCTCTAGAAGTAATGGGTGTATTTGAAGAAGTCTCCAAAGTGGTCCCCTTATAGCGTATCTTTAAACATGGAATTCACAGGAAGACACTTTGAACAATTCTACAAGAATCCATGGAAATATGGCTAAGTGGTTAAGTGGTTAAGAAGCCCCGAAGTCTACAAGAATCCCTAGAAATATAGCTAAGTGGTTAAGAAGTCTTGAAGGTGTGGTCATGAAGCCCGAAGTTGATTGGATAATTGAATGGCTGATGCGACACGGTAAGATATTTCTTGTTTAAAATCTCTTGAGCTGTTGTGAACGAAATCATTTTGTGCGTAAGAGAATTCCTGAGCGTTTGAAGGAGAAAGACGAGCAACTCGAAGGGTGTTTTGACCACGTGATTATCAAAATAACCAGTTTTTAACAAGATTCAGAGGAACAATGCCGCCGAGAAAGGAAACCACCAAATGCTCGCCGAGGGGACCAAATCTAAAAGAACCAGATACATGCGAAGGTTCTTCTCCAGGGAGAATGAGGCAATTGGAGTACGTCCCTAGGTCAGAGCCTGTCGTCAAGACAATAATGAAGAAAGCTTTCATCCAGCCTCCGGCCTTTGGCGATACATAGGAAAGCACTGGGTCCAATATGGCACTCCCACAGTGGGGGGATCTCTTTAATAGGATCAACCGAGAAGAATACCTAGAATATGTCCCACACAGTGATCTAGACATAAGGGCGCTCGACGACCAGGTGTTCCCAAACATCCAACGGTCGTATCTACACATGGTGGCAAGCAGAACCACCATTTTCCCTTGCAAAGAGGTCCTGAAATGGCTCATAAACCACACAGACACATGGAAATGTTTAATCAACGATGAAAATGGTGGGTGTGTCGAAGTTTTCCTCTTGGTAGAAGTTTAGAAATATTACAAACTCATAGACCCAGAGGAGCGACTAAACACAGAATTTGTGGTGAATTTCTATGAACACCATGACACCAGTCAGGTGATGGCCTCATGGTGGAGGGAGGAAAAGAAGTTTACCAACCGGAGCATTGGCTAGTATGGGACGGTTAACTTGAGGGAGACATACATCTATTTGATGGCTCTCATCTTCCGGTTATACGAAGAGAAATATTGCTCCAATTTTTCAAAGGCATGGATGCCTTTTGCATACACAGTTGCGATCGTCGGGTGCATCTTCAACTGGGGAGAAATAACCCCAAGCAAAAGCGTTTGTGTGCAACAGGCTCAGATGTCGAAGGAAGGGGAAGCACCAACTTTTTAAATGGCTTCATACTTGCTCGATGTCATGTGCACTGGGAATGTCTTCGCCAGCATGAATCTGAGCTGGCATGTTGCAGAGCTCCCTGTCCACCTCTACTTCAGTGTGCTATGGGAAAACAAGTATAAGAAATCWTACTCCCTCATCTGCGATGAATTCATTGCCCAAATTTATTTTATTWTTTTTAAGAAGGAATTCCCAAGGCTATCGATGATGACCAAKAAAATGATATCCAAGGTATGCCATTGGTATTTGGACGAGCGCGCCACCTACATTAGGGTGTTTGGGGCCACCAGAGCACCACATATCCTACCAGCTCATGTCCCAAACCAGCTYGTCATAGGAGAAATATGTTATCAGACCATATTGCAAGGCTACAACACCACCCTGGTCAAATACAAGAAACAAGATTTCATACCCTATTGTTTCCATGTACGGTTCTATTTAGTAAAGGATACCGCTCAAGCCAAACAAGAAGGGCTGAGCCAACTCAAATTCGGATTCCCGATGGGATGATTCCGCAAGAACAATCCAAAGGGCCTGGTCCTGCAACATGCTTCACAAGTGTTGTCTTGTTGGCCGTATTCTCACAATAAGTTCGAAGACGCAGTCTTCACAGAGAACGCCCATGACTGGGATGAGGTGATGAAAAGGATGACTTACCCAAAAATGACCAGGTTCAAGGCCATGAGCATGGATGAACATGCAGAAACAATAGAGAATTCATCTCAAGAGGCCCTCAAAGCCAGGGAAGAAATCAGAGTAGCAGAGGCAATAGAGGTGTAGAACAGGGGATTTTCTATGACACCGGAGGCACATGCAAGGGGATTTCACCAAGGGACGTTTCGGCTTAGCCCGAGATAGCAAGGACACCAGGGAGAGAAAGTGCACCAAACCCCCTACACGACTTAATAATGATCTATGATGATGAGGAGAGTTCGGAGGTTTCCCTGGTGACTCCGATACAGATCATAGAGGAAAAGGAACCCGAGAAATTATCTTTCCCAACTCCCAATTCTCAAACCAAAATTCTTCCGCAGAGTGACCAGGAGGTCGAAATTGTCTTAGACATTGAGCTACTCAATGCACCAGAGACCCAAGTGGAAAACCTGAAGGACGAGCTAGGGTTGGGCGAACAAGAAGAAGAAATTCCACAGCAGGAAAATGACATCTCAACAATCGATTATCAAGTAAGTACCTTTCCTGCCCCTGATGCATAAATTTCGGCCGACACTTTACCTCCCAATGAACAAAAACTAGAGGCTGAACTTTTGGAACACAGAGAAGAGGTTCAAGAACCCAGCCTTGAACATATTTACTTAGGGAGAGCATCAAATCCCCGAACCTGTGGATGAGGTCGCCGATATACAAGCCATCTCCTATGACCAAAAGAGGAAATCCATCATGAAGAGAACCACCAAGAAGAGGAGGCTTAATCTGGACAAATCCATCCTCATCACCACAGAGGAAAAATTGATTAGCATGGAGCATGCCAAGATGTCTGAGCTTATCGGCGCAGGGATGGCAATCATAGATGTCACCCTAGATAGAGTGAGGAAGGATGAAGAGGAGTTGGCCACTGCACTGAAGGAGGTGGATCATCTACGCCATTTGGTGAAATATTATCAGGACTCAACACAGGCCATAATGCTCTTGAGAAGCGAATTCTAGGATGCCTACAGTAAATTCATGAATGAGAAACAAATTTTCACTGTAGGGATAGTCGATTTCCAAGAAGACACCCTCATGGCACTGACAACGTGCAAGGATATGGAAAGATGGTATGAGAAAGCACACCAAGATGTGGAAAAGATCGATTACATCATCGCGGTTCAACAAGGCTGAGACGTCGAAGAACACGACATTCAGGTACTAAGGGATAGCAACATCGACCACATAAATAATTCGACCGAATACTGGGTGAAAATGACCCAAGAACCTCATCAGGAAATACAAGAGAAATTGGGCTGAGTGCGAAGTAACCTAAATCATTTTTTAGACCTTTTTTTGAAATTGTTTATATATTAAATGGTCGATGCGACACGTTAAGAGATTTCCTATTTAAAATATCTTGAGCCATTGTGAACGAAATCATTCTGCATGTAAGAAAATTCCAGGTCGTCCGAAGGAGAAGGACGAGCAACTCGAAGGCTGTATTGACCCCGTGATTATCAAAATAACCAAGTTTTAACAAGCATCAGAGGAACAATTCCGCCAAGAAATCCAACCACCATACGCTCGCCGAGAGCACCAAAGCTAAAAGAACCAGAGACATGTGAAGGTTCTTCGCGAGGAACCGCGAGGCAATTGGAGTATGTCCCTAGGCTCGAGCCTGTCATCAAGACAACAATAAAGAAATATTTCATCCATCCTCTGACCTTTGGTGATACAGAGGCAAGCACCGGGTACAAGATGGCACTCCCACAGTGGGGGGATCTTATTAACATGATCAACCAAGAAGAATACCCAGAATATGTCCCACACAGTGATCCATATGTAAGGGCGCTCGATAACCAAGTGTTTTCAAACATATGATGGTCGTATCTACACATGGTGGCAAGAAAAACCCCCATTTTCCCCTGCATAGAGATCCTGAAATGGCTCATTGACCACACATACACATAGAAATGTTTAATCAATGATGAAAATGGCGGGTGTGCTAGAGTTTTCCTCTCGGTAGAAGTTCAGAAATATTACAAACTCGGAGACCCAAAGGAGCAGCTAAACACAAACTTCAGGGTGAAGTTTTACGAACACCATGACACCATCCAGGTGATGGCCTCATGGTGGAGGGAGGACAAGAAGTTTACCAACCGGAGCACTGGCTGGTATGGGATGGTTAACTTGAGGGAGCCATACGTCTATTTGATGGCTCTCATCTGCCAATTATACATAGAGAAATATTGATCCAAGTTTTTGGAGGCATGGATGCCTTTGGAACACACAATTGCGATTGTCAGGTGTAGCTTCAACTAGGGAGCAATAATCTCCATTCAACTAAGCATCTGTGTGTAGCAGGCTCAGAAGTTGAAGGAAGGGGAAGCACCAACTTTTTACATGGATTCATACCTACTTGATGTCATGTGCATTAGGAACGTCTTCGCCGACATGAATTTGAGATGGCATGTTGCAGAGCTCCCGGTCCACGTCTACTTCATCATGCTATGGGAAAATAAGTATAAGAAATCTTACTCCCTCATTTGCGATGAATTCATCTCCCAAATTTATTTTATTCTTTTTAAGAAGGAATGCCCAAGGTTATCGGTGGCAGTCAAGAAAATGATATCCAAGGTAGGCCATTGGTATTTGGACGAGCACACCACTTACATCAGGGTGTTTGGGGCCACCAGAGCACCACATCTCCTACCAGCTGATGTCCCAGACCGACTCGGCGTAGGAGAAATATGTTATCAAACCATCTTGCAAGGCTACAACACCACTCTGGTCAAAGAAAAGAAACAAACTTTCATACCCTATGGTTTCCATGTAGGGTTCTATTTGGTAATGGATACCACTCAATCCAAACAAGAAGGGATGAGCCAACTCGAATTCAGATTCCCGATGGGCCGATTCCGCAAGCACAATCCAAAGGGCCTGGTCCTGCAACATGCTTCACAGGTGTCGTCCTACTGGTCATATGCTCACGACAAGTTCGAAGACGAAGTCTTCACAGAGAATGCCCAGGACTGGGACGAGGTGGTGCAAAGGATGGCTGACCCGAAAATGACCAGGTTCAAGGCCATGAGCATGTATGAACATGTGGCAACAATAGAGCAGTCAAATCAAGAGGCCCTTAGAGCCAGGGAAGAAATCAGAGTGATAGAGGCAATAAAGGTGAATAACAGGGGATTGTCTACGACACTGGAGGCATAGGCAAGGGGATTTCTCTTAATGGAATAGACACAGAGAGTAATTGATCAGTTGCAGAACAACCTGGACCTCGTATAAATGACAAGGGTCCTTGTCGACAACCCAATCAAAAGCCGAGGAGGTCCAAGTGTCCCAGAGCGAATACATATTGAAGATATCATCGAGTTTGGTAACCCTGAAGTTTCAATGCCACAGGCCAGGTCACCAAGGGACGTTTCGTCTTAGCCCGAGATAGCAACGACATCAGGGAGATAAAGTGCACTAAACCCCCTACACGACTTAATAATGATCGATGATGATGAGGAGAGTTAGGAGGTTTCCCTGGTGACTTCGGTACAGATCACAAAGGAAAAGGAACTCGAGAAAGCATCTTCCCCATCTCCCAATGCTCAAATTCAAATCCTTTCGCTGAGTGAACAGGAGGTTGAAAGTGTCTTAGACACTGAGCTACTCGATGCATCAGAGACCCAAGTGGACAGCCCGAAGGACGAGCTAGGGTTGGGTGAACAAGAAGAAGAAATTCCAGAGCAAGAAATCAACATCTCAACAACCGAGTATCAAGTAAGTACCGTGCCTACCCCTGATGCATCAATTTCGGTCGACACTTTACCTCCCGATGAGAAACAACCAGAGGACGAACTTTTGGAACACACATAAGAGGTTCAAGAACCCATCCTTGAACATATTTACATGATCGAGAGCATATGAAACACTCTTACTTAGGAAGAGAAACAAATCCCCGAACCCGTGGATGATGTCATCGATATACAAGCCATCTCCTACGACTGAAAGAGGAAATCCATCATGAAGAGAACCACCAAGAAGAGGAGGCTTACTCTATACAACTCCATCCTCATCACCAGAGAGGAAAAATTGATTAGCACGGAGCATGACAAGACGTCCAAGCTTATTGGCGTAGGGATGGCAATCACATATGCCACCCTGGATAGAGAGAGGAAGGATCAAGAGGAGATGGCCGCTGTGCTGAAGGAGTTGGAGCATCTATACCATCTGACGAAATATTATCAAGACTCAACACAGGCCATGGTGTTCTTGAGGAGTGAATTCCAGGATGCCTACAGTAAATTCACGAATAAGCGACACATTTTCACTACAAGGATAATCGATTTCCAAGAAGACACCCTCATGGTGCTGGCGATGTGCAAGGATATGGTAAGATGGTATGAGAAATCACACCATGCATTTGAAAGGATCGATTATATCAACACGGTTCAACAAGGTCGAGACGCTAAAGAACACGACATTCGGGTATTGAGGGATATCAACATCGACTGCATAAAGAAGTCGGTTGAATACTGGGTGAAAATGGCCCAAGAACCTCATCAGGAAATCCAAGAGAAATGAGTCGTGTGAAAATAGCTGGACCAAGATCAATCGGGTGATGAGAGACATCAGCCTTCCGGAATTCAACATACCTGATGACTTTGTCAACTTGGATAACATAGTCAAACTACATGTCAAACAAGACTCATCGTGGGTTGCGGAGATAGAAAAGTTGGCGATCATGGCGCAAAGTCAATTACATTAGTTCATGGAGCACCCAATCAAGGCTCAAACAATGTTACAACAATTAAGTGCTAGAGTATTCAAGTATCGAGCGTGGGCAATGGAGATAAAGGAGATCCTTTTGGCTCCGATGGACCAACACAGATTCCTGTATGCCAACACATGTGAGCACCTCTTCGTCAAATGGTTAGAGTACGAGAAGAGTCATCCACTCAAGTGAAACCATTTGATGACTCTTAGAAGACTGAGAGATGAAAGCGCCATGTGACGATGTTTTGTTTTACTTAGCTTGCATTTTTTATAGTTATTTTTAGTTAACAATATGTTATAAATAAGAGGATCGACCTGTTAGAAGAGGTCGATGATTTTTTAAAAGACCCTCATTTTTGGATTTGTAAAGAACTATTTCGGAGCTATCTTAATTGAGAAGTCTTGTTTAGGACCGGAGACAAGTTATGTTCATTTTTCATCAAAAGCGTGTGTGATTGGATCTGAAGAAGAATTATTTCTGATTTTTATCTCATGAATGGATGTTGTAACAAGTAAGAGCCTATGAATTTGTTGATAAGTTATCTAATTCAATATTTTTCTTTCCATCGTTTATTACATGTATGTTTTTCTTCTGACAATTGTATCTCAGTCAATTATTGGAACACTAGCAGGTTAACGTATTAGTACTAGGCTTGTCATAGGTTTAAGAATCATTGTCTGCATGCTTGAGCATGAGGGTTATCCCAATCTCATCCTTCTTCAATAGTTAAGCATTTCCCCTTTGTTACCTAACTGGTTTATACCAACATTTATCTTGTATCGATCCCACCTATAAGAGAAAATACAAAAAGAGAACGTTCAAAATGAAGGAGGAGCTTTCACAAGAAGAAATATTGTCAATCACTACGTAAAGCCCATCGATTATTTGGTCAGATCGCAAGATATGGAGAACCATTCCACTATTAAACATTGTAGAGTCTAATTGGGCCTCGGTGGCAGGTTTGGTTCCTACTGTTGAGTTAAATGGATTTAGGACCCCTCAACATAAGGTTTTCCATAATCACTATATCTCATTTTTAGTGACGAATAAAAAATAGAAACTTGGAGGAATTTCATAGACTATATCAAAGACGATTGGGTACAAGTTTCATACCTTGATTCATTATAGGTATAGATTTTTGATTTTTGAAATTTAGGGTTTGTGACTAATCCAAAAACTAGTCTCAAACATGTGTTCAAGATAAATTTAAGAAGTGATGTTAGGGTTTATATGTGGACCCAAGTGTACCTAGGATATTTATGTGGACCCAGTTTCTATGTGTACCTAGTCTGATGTATCAAGGATAATGACATAAGGAGTGACAGTGACAATGATAGTCTATATGGGCCCAGTGGACCCAATTTCTAAGTGGACCGAGTTTGATGATGTTGAAGTTGAGGAAGGTATGATGAGCAGAGATCTTATGCACCGGGTTGTTACATTATTAAAGGTATGTATTTATATGTGTTTTTTAGTGTTATATATTGATGCTATGGTATATGCTTGAGGCGCATCTTGGAGAGTCTTTGGCACATGGATAGAGACATATGTTGGTAATATTGGGCATATGATTTGAGGTATATATTTGGTACATGGTTTATAGTTTATCATGGATGTTATGGCACATGTTTCAGGAATATTTTGGCACGTGCTTGGTACATGGTTTGCAACATATCTTCGTGATGTTGGCATATTTTTTTAGAGATGTTTGTGGTGATCTTGGCATATGGTTTATGTGAATGGATTTGGTTTTGATGATGATGATGTATTAGTATCAGTGACATTATCAGTGATAGGTTGATTATTAGTGACATTGATAGGTTGAGTCTCCAATTATATTTCAAGGCGACAAGGTGGTGCAAGGTAGGAGATCAAAGTCTCCTTCAAGTTGGTGCATGTAAACTAGGGGGTTGGAGCCTCCTTCCAATTGGATTTGGAGAATATAGGGAGTTGTAGCTTCCTTCAGGTCAGATTTGGAGAATATAGGGAGTTGTAGCTTCCTTCATGTTGGAGCCTATAAATCATGGGGTTGGAGCCTCCTTCCAATTGGAGCTAGAGAATCTAGGGAGTTGTAGTTTCCTTCAAGTTGGATCTTATAAACAGGGGGTTGGAGCCTCCTTCCAGTTGGTGTTGGAAAATCTTAGAAGTTGGTGCTTCCTATGAATGTAATTATTGACATGATATAAGAAAATAATTATGTGGTTTTCTCCCATTTGGGTTTCCACGTAAAAATATCTTGTGCATTGTGTATGATGCAATGTATTGTTGAATGATACTATTTATGATTATATGTTCATGATATGTGAAATGAAATCAGAAGAGAATGAAATTATTGATAAGTTAATATTTACATGTTGCGATTAAAAATGGTAAAAAGTGCCCAATATTGATTCACCCCCCCTTAGTATTGGTGAATATTCCAACAATGTGTTGATGTCAAACATCAGGTGGGTTAATGGAGGAAAAAAGAAATGATAACTCCCTTTATCCCATCTAGGGTTTTCCTTTTGTATTGTAATGAGAACTGATATACAAAAACATTCATATAAAAGAGGTGGTTGATGTCGATGGGAATGAAGGCATGACGATAAAGGGCGAAAATTCCCCTTGGAATCAACTGAAAAATGGACCAGATACATACTTGTAATTGTGATGTGTTGCTAATAAGTTTGGACGAGGTCTGTGAGAAATGGGACTCGAGATTTCCCTTGGGCAGAGTATAATTGACGAATAATAATGACGAAAATCAAATAACCAATTAGACATAAAGTGATCTGATGTCAGGAGGACTATCAGATGTGGTTAATGTAGTGAATGCAAATGAGTAGGTAGTTGAGATTAGGAACTATGAGATAACAATGTTGGGTGTTGGGATACATGAGGTGCTACCAACAACAAGGATTTATGCAGACATAGGTGACTCGGTGTGAATGCTATGACCAAAAAAAAGTTTCCAACTTAACGAGAACTGTGACCTCAAAATGAGAACTCTAGCCCTAAAAACCCATATTTTTGCATAAAAAACATGAAGTGCTACTGATAGCACCATTTTTTCTAACGAGGTTAAAATTACAACATTTTTTAAGCATGGCCTTCAAAACTCATATAGTTGCTCAAAAAAACATTAAAATCAGCACCTAAATAAAAAAGTGATGCTAACTAAAACAAAGTATTTTTTTCTAAACATTAAAATTATAGTTATTTACGACCTAATTGAATTTGTGGCATTGATAATAGATCCCTACACAAATAAACAACAAAAAATTGGACCCCAAATGGTCACTTGAAAATTTATTTACAATCTTTTTGTTTTTTAAATTTACATTAAATAAAAAAATAGGAAGGAGAAAATCTTCGCAGATAATTTTTTTTAAATGAAAAAAAAAACACATTTAAAAAAATATATATTCTAAATTCATATATATATATATATATATATATATATAATTTCCCAAAAAACACCCATTTTAAAAACAAAAACTCTAACCCAAATTTAATTTTTCTAAAAAATAAAAAGTAAAAAATTTAAGAAAAAAAAGAATTGAAATTTGAAAAATAAATAAAAAACAAATTTAAATATAAAAAAATTAAAGAATATATATATAGAGAGAAAAAATAATTAAAAAAAAAAATGTATGGAAAAAAAAACTTTAAAAGGATTAAAAAACACAATTATATATGTGTGTGTGTGTGTGTGGTGATCTTGGAAAACTTCTCTTAATGTTTTTCGAGCACAAAAGCAAAATTCTAAAGAATCACAAGTAATCACTTACTCTCTTAAGGACTGATACACCAATTTGATCTTAGTGGATGTTAATCATCATCATCATTATATATATATACACACACTTTTAAAAAAACTTATAAAAAATAA
>JZKD02S0884531.1:107888-119049 GCA_000966675.3 Picea glauca | reverse complement strand
TTTACATTAAAAAATAAAAATAATAATTCAATAATAATTTTTTTAAATAAAAAAAAATGCGCTTTTAAAAAAAATTGCAAAACACAAATTAAAAAAAACTTTAAAGATCACAAATTTAAAATAATAATAATAATTAAAAAAAAATTATAAATATAAATTTATAAAAAAAATATTTTAAAAATAAAAAAATAACTCTAAAATTCCAAACTAATTTTTATAAAAATAAAAAATAAATAAAAACTAAAATAAACTTAAATTTAAATTTAAATTAAAATAATAATAATAATAATAATAATTAAAAATAAACAATTAAAAACAAATAAATTAAAAATAAAAAAACAAACAAAAAAATTCAAAACAAAACGATATATGGCGCGATGTGAGGGTCAAACCCCATGCACACCCAACCCTTCACCTTCCTCCCCCTCCCCCATGCGCTGCCAACAGAGAACGTCGACAAGCGACACAAGGGAAGGAGGTGGGGGAAGATGTGCAAGTGGCGGTGGATGGGGGAGGGATGGGCCCGTTGGGGTCAGTGTCATATATAGTTTGGTTTTGAATTTTAAGTTTTTTAATTCGTTTGTTTTTAATTCTTTTTATTTGTTTTGTTTTTTAATTAATTTGTTTTCAATTGTTTAATTTTTATTTTTAAATTTTATTTAATTTTTTATTTTTATTTTGATAATTTATTTTGTTTCAATTTTTCTTTTAATTTTGGCCTTTTTTATTTTAAAAAAATGTGTTCCTAGGCTTGGTTTGTAGGGCTTTTTCATTTTTTATTTCATTTTTAATTTAGAGTTTTAATTAATATTTATGTTGTTTTTTATTTTATTTTTTAGTTTGTGGTTTTCTTAAATTTTATGTTGTTGTTTTTTTTTTAATTTGTGTTATGATATTGTTTTTTAAAAATGGTGTTATTTTTTTCTTTATTACATTTTTTTTCATATTTAAATTTTAATTTGTAAATTAAGAAAAAATAAAATTAATTAATAAATAAATTTTCAAGTTTTCGATTTATGTATAGATTTTAACTTTTTAACTGTAGAGGTATGAGTTGTTAAGGTCACGGTTTTGATTAAGTCTTAATTTTAACTCTAAAAATAAAATTGGTTCTAATGGAAGCACAGATTTTTGATTTGAGAGTCAATTTTCCACAATATTATCAATTGTCAAGGCCATAATTTCAAACGAGTCAAAAATTTAACCACTCCTCCAAAAAAAGGGTGCTATCAGTAGCGTCACTTTTTGAAACGAGAATTGATTTTGGTGTTTTTTACCCAAAAATATTGGTTTTTTGTGTAAGAGTTCTTGTTTTAAGGTCACAATTCTTGTTAAGTCGATAAATATGTTTATCTTCAAATACAACCCATTTATAGAGTCTTTGAGGAAGTTACCTTTAGGGTGAGAAAAAATGTATGCCCCCTTTTAAGGAAATATCTGATAATGAACGGGCCATGACAAAGTGTTTTGAATTTTCTAGGGCCTAAGGCATCATGAGAAATATCGTAGACTAGGACAATGTCACCTTCGTTGAATGATAGAGAGAAAACTTGGTGATCGAAAATGGCTTTGGAATGTTTTTTTGCAGCTTCGTTATGTTGTAATGAGGAGCGTAAATCTTAATTGATGGTCTCTAAAGCGGTTAGACATTGCTCGAGGATATCAGTGTCCAAAAATAGTTCAACTATTGTTCGGAGTGTTGGTATTTCTCACTAGATGGGTAGCACTGCTTCCACACCATGGATGAGGTGGAAGGGAGTGAAACCCGTGGCACTTTCCACTACCGTTCAATATGCCCAAAGTGCTAAAAAATGCATGTGATGCCAAAAAAAAAATTGTTCATTGTCCGTTGCAGCGTGGATTGAGAGCTTTGTTGACGGCTTCAACCTAGACATTGGACTGCAGGTAATATGGGAAAATGAACGTGTGGGTGAAGCTGAGACAAGCAGATAATTCCTGAAAATCTTCATTTTCAAAAAAAAAATCGTGGTTCGAGACTAATTGTTTGGGAATCTCGAAGCAAGTAATGACATGATTGAATAAGAAGTAACCAATCATATCTATCATATTGTCGAAAGTGGGAATGGATTTATCCCATTTGGTGAAGTAATCAACAACCACAAGGATGTACTCGTGGCCATTGTTGGATGGGGGATTTCATGTCATAAAGTTGATGCTCCAATTGTAGAAGGGACCAACTTTGATAACTGGGTGTAAGGGAGTTGGTGGAGCTTGCACCTTGTGTATGAACACTTGGTATTTTGTACACCACTTGATGACCTGAATACAACCATAAAACAAAGTGGAAAAAAAGTAACCTTCCTAAATAAATTTATGGGTGGTGAACATACCAAAAAAATTCCCTTTGCAAGTGTCATTGTGGAAATTATTAAGGACATGTTTGGCTTCTTCCAAGGTGAGGCATTGACATGATATGGTGTCCACTCCCGATTGATATAGAACATCTCCAATAAGGAGATATCAAGGGGCTTGGTGGTGGATACACCAACGATTATCCCGAGAGATATGTGGATTAAAATTTTGCGTGCAAAGGTAGGTGAGGAGATCATCGTACCAAGGGTCATCGGATGAGAAAAAAACAAGATGTTCATTAGAGAAGTTTTCATTTACAGGTGGGTCCTTGATGTAAAATGATAAATCAATGATGAACTATGTGATGATGAGTTCCTTCTTATTTTTGGGACTAGTGAACTCTAGATCAAATTCTTAAATAGTTACAATCCATTGGATGAATTTCTCATTGATTTTTCGTCGGCTAAGTAAGTACTACATTCGATTGGAATTTGTGATGACTATTGTTGTTAGTAGAAAAATGTAATGGTGTATTTTCTGGACTACCTGAACCACAACCATGGCCAATTTATCTTCATGACTTTAGTTCAATGGAGGGCCTCACAAGTTTTTATTTACATAATAAATTATGTTTTATCACTCATCCTCCCCTTGTTGGACGAGAATTCCTTCAACCGACACCTCAGAAGTTGAGAGGTACAAGATGTGATCTTTTTTGAATTCGGGAGGACTTGTCGAGGGGATTTTCAGAGAGAATTTTTTAATGCCCTGAAAGCTTGTTGATATTGGTCGTTCAATTGAAATGGGATGTCTTGGAATAAGAGGCATAAGAAACTGTGGGCACAAGTAGAAAAATCAAGAACAAAGACGTAAGAAATTATCTTTTCCTTATAGACTTTGCAGCTAGCGCAAATTCTTGGGAGGGATTTCACTAATTGGATGGAACTTGAGGGGCTCCACCATGATACCTTACCGGAATATGATGAATCCAAGAAAATGACTCGTTGTGATGCAAAAAACACATTTTAGGGGGTTTAAGAAAATTTTGTACTTGCGACATCTTTGAAAGATAATACGAAGATATTCTAGATGTTGGGATCACTTCTTGGAACAAACCATGAGGTCGTACAAGTAAATGAGAATGAAATGGGAAAGGTCATGAAAAACATAAGTAATTTCTTGCTAGAAGGTGGTTCTGACATTTTTAGAGAAAAAGGCATGACGCAGTATGTGAAAGTACCCCATGGTGTAATGAATGTAGTATTGTATTGATCTATGTGAAAAATTTAGATTTGATTGCCCCCAAAGAATCCATCCATGAAGGAAAGGACTTCATGTCTAGCACATGCATCCATCACTTGATCAATCAAGGGAGTTGGGAAGTTTTCTTTGGGACAAACTTGGTTTAAGTATGTGCAAACAAGAATAGTTCCTTGTTTTTTGTTGACAGAGACAGGGTTAGAGACCCAAGAAGTGTATGTGATGGGGTAGATGAATTTGGCTTTGTGAATTTTATTAATTTCTGCTTAGATGACCATTTCTTTATATGGGTGAAGAGGTCATTTCTTTTGGTGAATGGGTGCAACATCAGGCCATGTGTCGATACAATGTTCAACAATGGCAGGGTCGATACTAGGGATTTCGATGTATGACCAGGAAAAGATGTCTCTAAAATCCTAAAAAACAACCTTATATGAAAGGACTTCCTCTAGGGAGCATCTGGAACCAAGGATGATGTCTTCAGTAATGCTTGGTTTGGTAGAAATGTCCACTTTGATGGTCAAGGAAATGTTGGCCATGTTACCTTCTTCAAAACCAATTTGTATGCCCAAGAGGAATGAATTCTTTGGTTTCAACCACAAAGATATCATATGTTTTGGAAGTTTTATAAGCATCCTCAGGCAGGAAGAATGTCAATGGTGCATTTCGTCCCAAGGGTAATCAAGTGCCATCATTACCTCAAGAATGTCTTCATCGAAATGGAAGACATGTGAAGGTGAAAGGAGAAACCTCTAAGAGGCATGAATGGGTTGAGTCGGCATTTTGGTGCAAAACATATCACACAAGAGTGAAAAAGCATTGGGTGTCGAGGAATCGAAAGATGTCAAGATTGTGAAAGAAGAGTGGGTCGGTGAACTTACATGGTTTGCGAATCTACCTAATGATGGGAGGAAAGTACCGAATAGGGAAAGTTATGGTAGTGAATATATAATAGATGAGACATAGAAGTACACACGTGTGTCGTGGGCTCCAAGAGGAGGAAGCATTTATTTCTATAGGGTGATTGGAGAATTAGGTGGGGTAGAAGGGAATGTTTTATGCCTTAGTTGTACCGAGGAAGCCATTGGGGAAGAAGGTGTTGGTTCCTACACCTTGGTAGGAGAGTGAGAGGATCCATGGGGGGTGGCTACAATATTAAGGGACCTTGTTACTTGGAGGGATTAGCATAGATGTTGAATGATGATCATGCGACGAGTTCGGTACTCAACGATCAATGGACACTTGTGGATGAAATGATCCAATTTCCTGCATAATGCACATGGGCAAGTATTACACGTGTTTTTGTGATCTTCTATATTACGTGCATTAAAGGAAGAGAATACATTGTCGAAAGTATATCAAGAACACATGCGCATACTCAAGAAGTATTTGTGGGAAGGTTAACCAATCGCCTTTCTATTCCATCTTCATGAGTATATATACATAGGAGAGATGGCTGGAGCAGTTGCACCCACTCCAACTAATCCTTAGTTAGATGCATTTATCCCCTACGTACATTAACTTACATTAGTACATGTGTTCACATATTATCTTATGCTAATGTATATGTGTAATATATGATGACTATTACAAGGGCCTAAGAGGCCTCTCAACCTCTCCCCCACACTCAAATTCTTTCTTGTCCTGAGCAAGCATGCAACAATGTCCTGGATCTCTACACTTGTAGAAGTATCCTTATTGTGCATCGACCATGCATACTAGACTTCTTAGGTAAATCAACTGCAACAGTCGCCATTGTATAGGAAGATGCATGTATATAAGATTTAATGTGACTAGTTTCCAATGGATCTGAATGATTACATATCACATATCTTAACTCCTTGATCTCCATATGATCGACTCTGTCGATTTCTTACAGGTCATCATTGGCTTCCATACTCACTTGCAAGTTTGTATTCCTCCCAGGAGGTTCTCTCTAGGGATGCTTCAGCGATCTCCGGGTGCTCTCTAGGGATGCTCCAGCGATCTACCGCACATGGGGGTTCTTTTTATGGAATCGACGAGGGTCTACCACATAATCCAATCCTACCATTCCTTTGCTTTCTTTGTCACGATCTGGGAACTGTTGTGCAACTATTCTACAAAGGGGCTCAATCAATTAATATTTCTTGTGTCATTGTCATTATCTTGTCGTTTAAACTCTAGTGTGTGTATGTCATCATACTTCACTTTCTTGAATGCCTTCAACTGCTGCAAAATTTTCTTGATCATATCTCATCGTAAATGCTCTCTGCAAATGCTCAAATCATTTATTGCAAAATTCTCAATTAGTGCTCAATCTTTAAATCAAGTGCTCCAATGTACTCTTCATTCGAATTGTTGCTTTCTATCATGGATCTGCTTCTTTATGATTTCAAGTCTCTGGCAATGTATGGAGTCTTCATTTTTCATTGCATGAAGGACGACTCACTGAGCACGTGCATGACTTCAAAGGAATCAACTCTAACAAGACTCTATTGTTAATCAAATACAAGAAAATTTTCTTCTTGAGATTTTACGAAAATATGTGGTCGACTAGGAATCAACTTATGTCGATAAGGGATTGATCTCGTCGGCTAAAGACCGACTTACATTACAAAGGTAGAGAGGATCTTCTACCTTAAAGACTCACGTTTAACCCTGTCCCTTCATTTGACTCAATTAACTCAATTGAGCACTTGAATCAATCGAGTGATGTGTAATCGATTCAATCAACAACATATAATTTTTTCGTTTTTTAATAAACTTAATTACACACTATACTCTGAGTGGACTTGACACATGATGATGGACCGGTTGAATGATTCGACAAGTAGTCAGCTCAGCTACATACTTATTTTTATTTGTTTAACTTTGTGCATATACTATTGATCTCTGGAGGTCAATCCAACACACGGTCTTCCCTTCATTTGGACGTAGGTACTCAATGAACTGCATGTTAAAGACGATTCGACGACAACCTTACATGTGACCGGGACTTTGTGAACTCTCAACCAGTATGATAATGAATTATCGATTTCGTGCAAGTCGAATGTCGGCATCGTGTATTTCAGCGTCTCTGATTATAGTGTGTCTTCAGTTTCAAAAAGATATGATTCAAAGGCTTCCAAGACGTTTCTATCGACAATTTCGTCCAAAGCTAAGAGTGGCTATGCAAGAGATTTGCAGAAACAGTAGACAAGAAAATAAAGATGGTATCGATCGTCTTTGGAAACGATAGAATGTGCACGACATTCTAGTCTAGATATCCTGGATATAAAATATTTAATTGTCAACCTCGTCAATAATACAAGGATATTTTTCCTTTTCCTGTTAAAAGGTATCTCGAATCGGTCGAGGAACCGAAGTTAGTAATGGAAGATATTTTTTTCGTTTCCACACTCAACTTAATGATTAAGTGGTTTTTTAGACATCAAATTGGTGTATGAAACTCTAAGAGTGGATAATAATAATAATAATAATTTATAATAAACTATTTTTAAGGTCAGGGTCAAGTGACCCCATGATAATAATAATTACGTTGAAAGGCGTACACCTATTGATAATGAGCACATTTAATGTCCAAATCAATGAACGAGATCTCATGCTCATAACTTTCTAGCATTTTTAAAAGCTTCAGTTAACCTATTTACTTTTTAACATTTACTTAATATGATTAAAAAAATACTGTATGACTATCTAATTGTCACGTTCAAATAATTAACAAAGTTAATTGAAATTACAAATTTACTCCACTATTAACTTTTTATCATTTTACAGTGTTAAATTTACCTGTGTGACACGTTTACTTATGACAACTACATATTTACAATCAATCGTTTTGGTGGCTGGGCACGTTTGTTACAATTGAACAAGCTTACAATCGAACAGGCCGTGCAGGCTTTTGATAACGGTGCGATCTTACTCTACCACTCCATGGTTTCGGTGGCTGGGCACGTTTGTTTCATCTTACCTCACAATTACCTCGCTTTACCTCACAATTACCTCACAAACTGTACATGCTTATTCGCATTCGTTTACCTCTCAAACTATACATGCTTCCCAACTGGTTTATTTTAATTTTAAAGTTAATTATAATCAATTGTTTCATATTCTTTCGTCGTTTTATATTCTTCATAATCTTTGTTTCATCTTACAAGCGGTAAGTCTTTCGGCGTTCATCAGCAGCAAGTAAACGACTGTGCTAGTAATAATCTATTTTGTCACAGCCAAGAGACCACATGAGTGGATAATAATAATAATAATCTATTTTTAAGGTCATCGCAAGCAAGGTACCAAATTGGTATATAAGACACCCTAGGCCCAACGATTTTGACTAATAAAATATACAAAAGTATCCCTCGCTTGCTCCTTTTTTTGTTTTTTTATTGTGAGAGTTTCTCACAAGAATCAATTCTTTCTCAGAGAAATATATCATTTACCCTATATATTTTTGTTGCATTTTGTGGGTGTGATATATCTACTAGACGATCATTGGATTCATGGGACAACTGCCTCCTTTTTCCCTTTTCCTTGGACGCCAAGTCTATCAGTTCACCCAAGTTGACCAGGTCGACCATCATTTGTGTCTCTTAGCTGACAAACACGTCCAGTTGACCGCTGGATACTGGCCATTCACATCTGCTGGATGTAACGAGGGAAAATTCAACCATTGAAAAATCGTTGCATGGTGGTTGTTTGGCCTCCTTTGAATTGCATTTGATCCCATGCCTTTGGAGAATGGTTCATGACTGTCGTTGCAGCATCGTCTTACTCATTGTCACTGCAACATTGCTGTATTATTACGCCAAAAGGCGTATACTTATTGGAGATGGGCACAATTAATGATCTTTTAATCTTAAATTCTAATTTGATGGTCATGCATTGAAGATGCTAGCATATTCTTAGTTGTCCTCCAAAATCAATGAGTCAGATTTATTGTTGATAACTTCTTTGCATTTATATATACATCCATTAACCTATTTACTTTTTAACATTTACCTAATCATATTAAGAAATTACTGTAACATCATATGATTGTCACATTTAAATGATTAACTTTTGGAATTCTTCAACTCTCTGTACATGGCTGAAATATGGAGGGTTTGTTTTCTATGTGAGATTTAGTCACTATTTGTGTCATGGGTGGGAAGTTCGCAATTTCTTCATGAGCCTGGCGTGTTTTTTTTAACGCAAGATTTTTTTTTTATCGACCATTCAGCGTTCACAAGCTGCGGCTGTGCTAGTGTATAGATATGTAAGCTCCTTCCAGTGTTGTTCGACCAGTGATCGATTTGGTCGACCAATGACAAGAGTTCATCCTTCCCAAGTAGAGGTGAAGGGTTTGACGAGATCCGACCTCCTTTCTACACTCGACCAGTTTTAGTCCCATCGGCTGGATCGCACAAATCACTAACCACTGATCAAGGGGATAAATCCTCATCTCCCCATCACATTCTATTTGTCGACCATAAGGCAGTTTTCAATCTCGGTCAAAAACAAGAGTGAAGTCGAATTACAGGTCGGATCTTTCTCCTCAGGATGGACCTTCCGTAGGATTTTCTCCCTGGCTCGAACGACACTATTTATTGATCAGTGGATTTTGTGGCAGGATTGTGCATGGATGAACAAGTGTTATTTATCCTGCCTGGATTCGAAACTGGGCATCTTTATCTTGTTGTTTAGACCGCTTGACATAAGAACCTCTTTTCTTCTTAAAATCAATTCGTTGTTCAAGGACTCACATCCCCTCTTAGTGGTCCACTAATTTTTCGAGTACAATGTTGACTTTATTCTGTTGCTGGGTCGTTGTTGTATCGTAGTGCTTGGAGAGGAAACCGTTGACTAGGACGGATGCTATTAAAAATTGTAGGAGTCTAAACTTTCTATATTTTTTGGGTAGTTTTTTTGGTGATTTTTCAGTTTGATTTTGATGGAAATCAGGTGAGTAATGGTTGGATCTGTAGATTTGAGTGGCTAAGTTTGTATAATTCAAATGCTTGAGATGTTTTTATGCATTTATGCATTCAAAAATGCAATTTAAACAACAGAAAATAACGATTTTATCTAAATATACATAACCAAATTCCAACCAAAAAAACCCAAAAAGTAGAAGTTTATCTAACTCCTTAAAAATTTTCCGACCACCGTGTGATGTAAAATAAGGACATGAGGTCGTTGTCCAAGCGGTGCAAGGTGCAAGAGCTCGACTTCTTTCAATACACAGTCAGAAACCCTAGCCAGGAATTAATAGAACAACCCAAGTTGAAGACTCGACCAAACCTTTCACATGGTCTGGTTCCGTTCGACTAAGACTTCTAGTAGGTCGAATCTCCTTGTGGCCATCGATTGTCAACAAAGACTGAATTTTACGTCCAGTCGAGTATATGCTTATTTATATCGACTTCCAGTAGTCGACTTTCCAATATAAGTGCCAAACACACGTCTTTACCAGCAACACCATGGTCTCAACAGCTGACTTTCTTCGATGACAGCAAAATTACCTTCCGATGGATTTAAAAAAAATTCATTCGACTCATCATTATTTTCCTTTGTTGGTACAATGCGACCCTAAAAATAAATATAGCCCAGGTTTTCCACACCATGTTCAACAAAAAAGAGATGTTTGGAGCCATCAGCTAGTGGCCCATTGAGTTTCAGATCTAGAAAAAGCATCATTCTACCACGAATCAGCGTCAGAATCTACACGATCTTGATAGTAAGGAGTGCACTGAATAAACAAGCTTGATATTCTGAGGTCCATTGCTCAATCCCGCACTCAAAAAACAAGTTGGTCGTCACTCAGGATACCAATCAATCAATCGATAAGGTCAACCGACTTTGCCATTCGACCAGTTCTTTCATCACCTTTGCTTTTCTTCCTGCTACTAGTGTCCACGAGCAGTGACATTTATCACGGATTTTCTCGAGTCTCGAGCATCCATCTGTTGGCAAATATTGAACAAGCAACGAATACGTGTTGATGGTTGTTGTCATTAATGGCAGGCAGGATAAGAAGGATAAAACCCCTTGGGGATTCGGACGTAAAAGCTCAGGAGGAACAACATTGAAGAAAACGCGCGCAACAAGAGTTTACAGAGAAGAAGGAAGACAGAGATCCAGTGACCGTTGGATCCAATCCAAATTTCCCGAAAGGCCGACAACCGTCAGATCTGCAGAAGTTGCGAGGGAGATAAGCCATCGGAGACTCGGGGATCGGGATTTCAATATGCAAAGTTCACTCGACAACGAAAACCCCAAAATCGCGATATGCGATTTCGCGATCTGATCGCAGCCGTTAAAGCCAAGGTGAAATCCCGACGAGATCTGGACCGTCTATTCGTGTGGACGCGTGGCAGCCTGGAGGCTCCATCAGAGAATCGGGGATCGAGACTTTGATGTCCAGTTCACTCGACAACGAAAATCCCGATTTCGCGATATGCGAACTCCCGACTGAATCTGCACCATCAGATCAACATGTGATCTAGATCGTCAATCTAATTCACGACAGCAGTCCACGTCAGCTAGGGACACGTGGCACAACCAGGTAATGACAGGTGTCAGGCAGATCTAACACTTCAGGCACATACAATTCATGAATCAGAGTGAC
>JZKD02S0884531.1:85964-107878 GCA_000966675.3 Picea glauca | reverse complement strand
AGAGGTTTTCTCCCTTTATGGGTTTCCTCGTGAAAATCTATCTCTGTGTGTATTTTATGTGTGACTGATGATCTTTACTCTTACTGTCCATATGTTGTATGTTGGTTGATGACACTTTAAGAAATATTTATAAGCTTAAAAGGCATAAAATTGTTTAAGCTTATAAACAACTAATTCACCCCCCCCCCTCTCAGTTGTTTTAGTATTTCCAACACCATCTTCAATATCGAGCAGTGTCCACGACCAATCACATTCATCAATGGATTTTCTCAAGCGTCCATCTTCAATATTGAGCAGCGTTCATGGGCGCATCGATTATTCTTCTCTCTCTTCTTCTTACATAGGTTCTAACACCACCGTGAACAGTGGACAACAAGCAATCAAAATATTTTGCACAACATTACCATTCCATGAGCATATTTAAGAGCAATTCACCTCCACTAGCAAGATCCATCTTCATTTATTCAATTGGCTCTTCATTCTGCAGGACATTGTTTGCAGCCAAGGCACCTGGTTACTTCACATGACAGAGAGGCTTCAACTTTATTGAATTCATAACTTTTTGGGGTTCTTGTGCAAGTTGCAGGAAACATTATGAGCAACAATCAATCGATCATCCACGATCTTCTTGAGAAAATCTTCTTGAGCATCTTCAATATCATGAATAATCAAAATCCACAAGTAGCAATCGATCGCTTCTTATGTATCCATATCAATCTCTTCTTCAAGTTCATACCACCCCCATCCAATGTTGTTGTCACCCAGACGAATGAAGGAGGCAACGACACCATTGTTGGAATCTCCATTGTTGTAATCTTCTAGACTACATGCATTCAAGGAAGAGAATACATTGGAGAAAGCACATCAAGAACACACATATGCTCAAGAAGTATTTGTGGGAAGGTTAACCAACTGCCTTTCTATTCCATCTTCATGAGTATATATACATAGGAGAGATGGTTGGAGTGGTTGCACCCTCTCCAACTAATCCTTAGTTAGATGCATTTATCCCATACTTACATTTACTCACATTAGTACATGTGTTCACATATTATCTTATGATAATGACTATGTATAATATATGATGACTATTACAAGGGCCTAAGAGGCCTCCCAACATGTGTTCACTAAAATGGACACATAATAAATATTGGAGGGACCAAACTCTATGGATGATGTTAGTTGTGATGCTAATTGGGTGGGTCCTAGTAGAGTTGTTTGTCGAACTAGTACCATTGTATAACAATGATCGGTGTAGTGGGAGACAATGATCAGTGATTTGTATGTAATGTTTTATTGCACATGGTGGTAGAATCCTTTGCAGGTTCTAGGGATGTTCCTATGGGAAGGGTGGGAAACAATGGGGCTTCCCTAGGTAGATGAATGATGTTCCTTAATTCTAGAAGAGTGGGGCACAAGTTCCTTGGATGAACTTTCACAGAGAGAGTAGGGTGGTTGTACTCTGAGTTGTCTCAGTATTACCTTGGACCTTCTTCTTTTTTCCCACTAGTTGTATTCTTTCCCTCGACCTTTTTCTTCACTCCCCCAATAGTTGTATTATTTTCCCCAATTGTGTGACCAATTTGTGGAAATAATGGGTTGACTAGGGGTTTGCATTGGTTATGCTATAGTTTGAGGTGGAAGTGTAGGTATTAGTACCATAGACGGGGTTGGGACACTACATAGATATTGCTAACACCATGTTGGGAAGCGTGATTGTAGCTACTCCATAATACTTCATAACTCTTAGTGGTGGGTAGAAGAACAAGATATGGGTGAGAGGGTGAGGAATGGCCTACAAAGGTGTGAGTTGGTCATCCGTGGATGGTGTCTCAGGGACATATGAGGAATAAGTTGGCTCTACCATGACAGAAGTGATACTACACACTTGAGCAGAATCCAAGGGTGGAACACATGGTGGTTTCACACTTGGAGTAGAATGTGAGGGTGGAACACATTGTGGTTCACCCTGGTATGTGCGGAGCAAGGGGTCTCATGAAGGATGGAAACTATGGTTGTGCCCCAATGAGGGGAAGAATGTTATCCAAATTTATGGTTCGTAGTGTGTCAACAGATCGACCGTAATGAATTTCCCATTGTGAGGGAAGATCGTGGTGCAAAACATAGATAAATCAACTACCTTCATCACATAAATGTAGCTATGTCCAAGGAGAATATTATATTCCAAGGGGGTGTCGATGACCTCGATGTCAATCAAGACCATTTTTCATGTTATCTTTATGGGGACATTTTGAAAAATCCCCTTGGGTTGAGATGGGTGTCCATCATAGGCCCAAAGGGTGGTAACAGAAGGAGTCAATTCTAGGGAGCTTAACTTTTGTCAAATGCTTTTGGGCATAATGCATGTAGATGCTCCCTCATCTACAATTCCTTTGTGAATAGTGATATTCCAAAATGTGACCAAGATTTGGAAAGCTACCAAGGATGGGTGGAAAGGTTCTAAGTTGTCCAAATCTAGTGTAATGAGGTGTGAGTCGAAGGGATCAACTACCCCCAATGTTGATAATATAGATTTCCTTTGAGAATGAGAGTTTTGTAAGACCTCAAAATAAGATATGACTATAGGGGATTAGGCCAAGTCATCCACGATGTTATAGTTTTGATATTTCCTTGCATGAGGGTTCTGAGTTGTATGTCGTAGAGGTGCCTTTGGTATTTTTGGAGTAGGGTCACCACTAGGACATGGAATCATCAAATGTGTACTAGGTGACGATTGGGTGGCATCCAATATGGTTAGAGGGAAGTCAAGAGACATACCATATTGATGGTTGTGAGTTTGCAGATGGATATCTATGAAATTCATGAGAATATGACAAGAAGAATTGTGGGGTTGAGCTTGACCCAGGGTTGAGTATTGTCTCATTGGTTGAGCAGAGGGCCCATTCTATTGCTATGTAGAAACAACTTTTTGTTGGGGGAAGGGGTTATATAACATAGTTGGTTGTGAAATTTGAGGGAAATTCTATTAAGATAGTGGGGTACCTTGAGGGGTAGGGGATCCTTGGTTAGTCCAAGGGGTAGGGAAATGGTGAGCATAATGTCCATACTCACCACATAATGAGCAGGGAAAGTTGGTTTGAATGTTATTTTTCTTTCCCTATATTTTTTGGTCAATGTCGTTTCCATCATTTTAGTTTTAATTACCAACACTCGCATTGCCCCTGGTTTGAGTGTTTTGGTGTCAAGGTTTTCCCCCCTATGACTAGATAGCGTTTGGTTTATTCTTTCCCTTCTTCTTGGGATTGTTCTATTGGGTGGCAAGGTTGACCAGGTTCAATTGTTCGATTTCTTGAACTTTTTGTACTGGCAACGTTTGGACAAATTTTACACCAGCCTGTAGTTGGGCTTGTGGTGGCGTAGCATTGGGTGGTGGATGACCATGAAATGGATAGTATGGGGTGCTCTGTTGTGGAGTCCCATACTGGTTGCATGGCATGAATGTTCCTCCACTACAATTTTGATTGCATGAAGGCCCATGCGTATGCAAGGGAATCGATATACCTGGAGGAGCTAAGGGATTTACGGGACGTTGGGTTGTGCCCTCCATCTATGGAAGGAGTGGGGGTGGTAATGAGTTATTGAATGTATATGGTATGTCTATAGTAGGTGGACAACGAGAGGTTGATCCATAAGAGTTACCATATTTAATGGTGTTGTAAGGAGGTGAAGGGCCACCATATGGGTTGAAATGGATCATGGACCTAATTAGGCTATTGGTTGAATGGGATGTCCCAGGCTTATCCTAACCAAATGGCTAAGGATGAGGAGCATCAGGGGAATTGTGTATAGGTAGTCAGAATGACAGTAAATTAAATTGAAGTGTTAGTAATTGGTTATGGCCTCTTCTTCGCTTTGAGGCATGGAAATGGCAACATCTTTTGCGATAAGGAGCAAGAGATATTTGACGAACCAGTCTAGGAGGATCTTTCCAGTAACCTCAATCTTACACAAGCTTCTCTGTCAACGTCACTCATTGATATCATCCATGATATGTGTGGAGGTGGTTTGGAGAAAATCTGTGAGGATTCAGAGACTAGTGTCATGGTGAACTAGTAATTGAAAGAAGTCTAAGAAATTCCTTGCTAATGACATAAATGTTGCATGGGACCTTTCTTTCTCATATATGTACCATTTCAAAGAGGAACCAATTCAAGTTATTTGAAACAATCTCAATCGGATGGAATCATCTATGATGTTGTTGGATGAACACCAAAGATAGAAGGTCATGACATGACTTGTTGGATCCTCACCTAGATTCCCTTCAAACTTGTGGATGTTTGAGGGGAGCTTGGTTCGCATAGGTAGTTGAGCAGGATCATGTAATATGGGGTCATTGGTTAGCTTCATTAAATCAAGAAGATTCAATGAAGCCATGTAAGGTAGGTTTGTTGTACCTGCCATTTTGGTTGAGTTTCGAAGGTCGATTATTGATGAGGAAGGGCCATTGGATGGATTGTTTTGAGCAGTTGCGCATAGCAAGGTTGATCTGAGAAAATATGAGACAAGAATTACTGCACTCACAATTGATTGTGAGTAGGGAGGACAAATTAATGAAGTGGTAAGACTAGGAATACCTCCCAACACTGGTGGGATTCCTTACGTGCATATAAAACATTAGGGAGATAATGGATCCCCTATGGTTCTAGACTAGCAATGTATGTGTGATTTGTGAGTGAAAAAAATGTGAACTTGTGATTTTGAAATGAAATGGACTAATCAAAATAAAGAACCAAGATGAATGTATTAAGTTATAATGGATAGAACAACATAAATATATCAACTTAAAGTAGAGTCTTTTGATAGGATGGTATTTTTTTACACGAGGGAGTGAAAAAATGAAATCACGTGTCCTAAAATACCCAGTGTCCTTCCTCTCAAAATGTCATTGGATATTCCAATAGTCTCAATAGTGAGCCATGAATCCACCCAAAGGAGGCTAGAGAAGATATGAAAGGATCAATTATCCTAAGTGGTACTGGGGGCATTTCCTGAAGGAACTAGTGACATTTCCCAATATACATTCAACATCTCATCTAGGTATAGTTGTTTCCCACAACTGCCACCTCTATAGAAATCATAGGTTTTGGATACTAGGTTAATTCCTTTGAGTGCGAACAGAGGAATGCCAACCTAAAAAATCGATCACGAACTGGATCCTGACAAGAGATGGGTGGCTCAAGCAAATTCACAGGAACAAACAAACCTAATCCTTTGCCCCTTCATGGGTATATCCCTACCTTGGTGTAACACAGTTGAGGTGAAGGATTTTAAGCACCCTAAATAGTCAACCTTTGAATTTCAAATGAAGAGTGATGATGCAGAATTATTTGGATGCCTACCCTCAAAATCCTAACTTGTACTACTAAAATTTTGTTTTGTGACCTTGCAAAGGAGAAATTTAGTAGGTTCTTTAGAGTTGTGTTTTAATAGTTTGGAATTGGGGTCATGAGTCAATTCATTTACTTTAGGGGCACGATAAAGGATACATTAGAAATCCATGGTTTTTCTTATTCTCCTAGATCACTTTTGGGCACAAGGAGAAAATCATATTCAACAAAAGTGAACTTTGGATTCTTTAATGCATGTCAGTGAAAATGTGTTCAACTGATAGTGAAAAAAATGTGTGAGTAAAATTCGATCATGTGGAATTTCTCTTAATTAAACTCAATGTAATTTTTGAAACCTTGCAGAATTGTAAAACTAGTCTTAGATTGTTCAAGATATGGACATTGTGGGGTCCTTACAATGTTTTAAACTCCCTTGTGTGTTGTATTGCAACTGCTTTGATAAAAAAAAATGAAACTATCCTAAGTTGCAAGAAATATGGACAATGGTGATCCTTTCAATCTTTTAAGCTCCCTAGGTTAGTAGATTCCAAGCAAACAAAATATGTGCACATATGGGTGTGTTACTCTGACTAATTTAATTCTTATGTGTTGAAATGAAAAGGGAGATGAAGAGGTCTTCAATTTTTATAGTTTACCAAGATCACCCTAAGGTGCGATGTAGAGAGAATACTAGATTGATGAGATACACTCCTAGTCCCGAACAACCTAGTGACATAAATTAAATTAAATAAGAATCCATCCACATGACAAGAGAAAGAAACATGTCTCTTTTTAATCATTTACCAAACTAGGTTGACTATCTACCTATGAAAAAATGAACTAAAAACCAATTTTTTGGGTGTTACAAGGTGCATGAAAAATAACTCTTATCCCCTATTTGAAAAATGAAGTGAAAATCAGCCCAAATCTAGTGAGAAAGAGGATCTATGCGAGTTGTTTTAGTGATAGAAATGCAAATTTCGCAGGTTGAGAATGGGACAAATTGCAAGATTTGCATAACTCTACATGTCTATTCTTTCAAAATCCATACAGAGTTTTGAATTGCGAAAAGAAAAAAAAATCACTAATGGATGTCTAAAAACTTGGTTTAAGACCTTGAATAGGTCGGTTTGGTAGCGTGCAAAACAAGGTAAGAGAGAGAGAGAGAGAGAGAGAGAGAGAGAGAGAGAGAGAGAGAGAACTATGAGTTAGAAACCAAGTGGACTCAAAAATTGTTTTGGTTGTTTGAGTCACTTGGGTGAGAAAAAACAACCTTTTGAGTAGCTAGTCTGTAAGCTACACTACAACCAAATTGTTAGAATTATTCCATACATATAAACACCATTATAAATACATAAACATAGGGAAATAAGTAGACAAAGAGAATGGAAATTAGATTAACAATAGAAATGGAAGAAAAAGCGATTATATACTAATGGAAAGACCATGTTGTTACACATTAGAGGATTGAAGAATGCAAATGAGCTCTCTTTTCCTCCTTGGCAGTGTCCTTTTGTGTTCCTTTGGGTCTCTTTTCTCTCTCTCTCCTAGAAAATAAGTGTGCAATAAATCTCCAAAGGGAAGAGATCAATGCACTAGCTATAGGATATGGATGCACTAAATCATGGCTTGAGAATATGGTTCTCAAGGATCATTCAAGAAGTATGTTACCCCCTTTCTTCTAAGGGTAACTAGAGGAGAAATTTTTCTCCATGATTGTTGAGATCAATTCTTGCTTCTGAAATTTTCCTTCCTTTTCTATTTTCCCAACTTCTTTTTTTTCATTTATTTTCCCTCTTCTATACCTACACTCACTCCCCTTTTCTTTTATCCCTTCTTTTTTTCCTTTCTAGCTACCATGCTTAGTCGCATTTCAAAAAAAATATCAACGGGTTCGCGGGTAGGCAGGCTCGCAGGTCTTCATCTCCATCCATGTTCCTATGTCATAAGTCCGACCAACCACCTTGTTATAATATACTTAACCATTTTTGCAACCGTGGGTTCACGGGTTCAAGCCTTCATCTTACAAGTTTTGTGATATCCACTTTGCACCCAAAGGCCCGTGATATACATTATGACCATCAGACTTGTCGTGGGTACCAAGCCCCTAAGTATTTCATTCCTTGTGTATACAAGTCCAACCGACCACTTTGCAACACTTAGATTATTTTTTATCGTTCGCAATTGCGGGTTCGCAGGTTCCCAGGTTCCCAGGTTGGCGAGCTCACAAAAGGCTTTATATTCAAATTGATCTTGTCCGTCCCCACCATCTTCGTGTTTTCCCCAATATGAATTTAGTGTTTTAATGCTAATAACTGATCATGCAGGCTATGCAAAGATCATCATTAATAGAAAAGGGCTCTAGGAGATTTTTCATTAAATTGCATTAAAGCACAATTTGCCAAAGGTTATATTATTGTTATCTCTCTGAAAGGATTCATTTCAAGTTATTATCCATTTGAAAGAATACTCTCATCAACCTATAGCAACAACAACTAAACAACAATTTTGTGGTGATCCTTTGAATATTTTTCGTTGTGAAGAACAAAAATTTTAGTGGTCCAGAGCATATTCACATTACCATCTCCTCCTGCACAAAAAGACGTAATCTGGACATCGAGAATTTCTCATGCAAGGTGTGTTCCTGAGGTATTCGATTGAAAAGAACTTGTTGCATGGTGCATTGAGAAGTATGTGTCAAGCCAGCGAATTATACAACTCCAATGTCATTCCCCCATTTCCCTTTCACCGCAATTTTTTCATAAGATGTTGAAGTTCCATGAGACAACACTTACCTTCAAAGGGGAAGACTACAAAGATTTTTTGAAGAAACGTGACAATGGTCTGAATCTCTTGCCTGAATTTTTGGAGAATCTCGCGGTCGTTCCAGAAGACATAACTAGGATCCAGGTTGACTCTTTTAAAAAACCCTTTCAGGAAATCACTTGGTTGTTTACCATGTTGACACGTTAGGAAAGTACCACCACCATTTCTCACATAATTATTTATATTTTATATTTTACAGTTAAAGAATAGGCTATCTTTGACTGGGGAAAATTGATTTCCATTGAAATCTCATCCCAGTGATCACATTACAAAAGGGACAAGAAATTATTTATGGCTTCCTATTTGGTATTTGCGATAGTGTATTGTTTTCAATTTCAAAAATTGACTATATCTAAGAGGGTGAGCTGTGAAATAGATCCAATTATCTTCTGGTATCAAGCATTGTGGAGACACAAGACTTCTCTATATTTTTACGAAGTTTACAATGATTTCATTTCAGTCTTCAAAGGACTGTTGTTTGGTAAAAATAACCTCAAGATATCTGACCAGGCTCATAAATTCTTGGAAAAAAAGGGAACGATAGAACAGATGGAAAATCACATTGTCATCAAGATTTTTTGTTACAAATAAAATCTATCTTTTCTTCCATACCATGTATATGATAAATTGTTTATTACGGAAGTGGAAAGACAATACAATTTATGGCTGCACTTTTTCCACGAAAAACAGAAAAATCAATTCATCCATTTTTTCATGGAAAATTGGAGATTTCATATTCAGGAACATAAATAAAATTGATGAGTTTTCTAATCACTTCAACAGTGTAAATTTGAAGTATGTTGAAAATATAGAGTTTGACCCTAACAAAATCTTTGTGGAACATATGTTGTCAGTAGGATTCAATAACTCATTCATTCATATTATTTTGAATGAAGAAGAAGATAACAACCAAGGCACTGATGTACACAATGTTGGTGACTTGGAAACAATACTTAGTACTAACGAGTTTTACAAGCAAAAAGGAAAGGGTCCTAGTGAAAAGAGCCTCTAATCTCCGGTTGTTACTCCTAAAACTATCACATCCCAGAGAAATGCTCCAATGGCTCACCCAACTAGGAAAATTACCAACAGTAGTTCAAGCGNAAAAAAAAAAAATCGAGAGCTCACACAATCTCCCTCTGAGAAAAAAGATGAAGAATGTTGTGCAAGAGGAAGCAAACAATATCATAGAAAATGACATCAATAGCTTCTCTCTTGAATACTTGGAGATCGAGGCGGATATTGAGAAAATGTTTCCCATAATTGATCAGCTGAGAAATATGGCCCAATAAAATTCATCATTAGAGATCATTGAGAATGAGGCCTTTAGTGAAGAAGAGTCGTTTACTTTCCAAAGTGCTATTTTTGATAAGGAATCTAAAAAATTGACTATAGAAAAAGGTGATCAGAAAAATAAGAAGGGAAAATATCGTTCATAGGTTTACCTAAAATATATGTGGTCATCCCAAATCTCTAAAATTCACAGATAAACCATGGATGCTCTTGATGATTCTTTCAGTGGTCTGGAAGCAGAAAACACTAAGTTAAAAGAAATGATCAGGGAGTTGGAAGACGCCTTAGTGCCTCTTCCACTTCTTACCAGTCCTTTGTCAATAGTCAAACCTACCACACTCGTTGTTAATTTGAAAGGATATTTAAGCCTACTCACATCAGTCAATAGTTATGTAGAAAGAAATATTAAGAAGAGAATGACATTGATAACATAGGCATGTGAGGTTTTGAAAAATATTGTTTCTTTTGGCTCGAGGGAACATGTCTTCCATGAATATGTGCAAGATGATATGAAGAACGAAGAAGGTTTATACATTGATGTTGTATTACCCTTTGGAATCAAAGTCTATAACATGACAAAACTAAGAATAATATAGCAGGATCTTCCTTCCCCAAGTCAGATAAAAAAACTAAATGTTTGCTGGAAGAAAAAGATTAAAAATTTGAATAACATTGTTTAAGCATGTAGCGAAGCCATACTGAAAAGGGAAGAATTGTTCAAGAGGGTCACGGAGATAGACCTAGCAGGAGGTCCTAACAAAGTACAATACCCTAAATTAATTCTCAACTCAATGTTCCTAACAAAGCAATAGTTTGACGAACAAGTTGAGATATTTAAAGGGTTATCAGTTGAATTTTTTTATGGAATACTCAAATATAATGAAGATGACATAGACAATTGGCTAGTGGATTATTCCGTGAAAAATCAAGATATTGAGGAAGCAGTACATGGTATTTCTATTGATTTAAGAGACTTGGAAGGTGATTTATTCAACATTAAAATCTGGCATGAGATAAATGTCGCACCAATGAAAAATGGTATTGAAGAATGGTTCAAAAAAGCAATTGAAAAATTAACCAACGAAGGGAAAGAAACAGTTGAGACAGTTCCTGTAACCATCAATGAAGACAATAAAAGGACAACAAAAATAAAGTGAAGAAACGAGAGACCATCATAGTAATTTTATGTTGATCACATATTTCTTTCTTTATCAATTCTTTCATCTAGTTACTCTGCTTCTTTAACTAGAAAGGTTTAAGCAAAGTCTGATAAATTCTCCTTGTCTTCTTTCTAGGTCTTGTTGTTCTATTATCTCCCACCCTCCTCTTTCTACAATATTACTTCTTCCTTATATTTTATCTATGGTCCGCGGCAGCCCCAATCCCAATCCTAAGGAAAAACGCATTTAATTTTCAAGGCTTTGTAACAGATTATATATTTTTTCAAAAATTTCAAGAGCGCTATTTCAGGATCAGTTTTGATTGTGCTTTGTAACTCTGAGTTTTGAGTATAAAGTATTTGAGATTGAACTATCATTATCTTTATTTGAGCTTCCCATGTGCCCACTCTATTAAAGTTCTCTTATGCATGTAAACCATCTTCTTTCTATTTTATGTGGTCAGAAATATTTAGTTTAACTATGATGAATGTGAGGAAATTATGTCTATCTTTTTCAAATGTATGAAGTGTGTGGTTCTTGGTCATTTCTCAGGAACTTTCTTTAAAAAAAAAAAAAAACATTTTCTTTCGTGTTATTTTTCTTACAATCTTTATTTTTCTTTGATTACCACAACCGACTTCTGCAAAGTCCCATATTATGAAGATTTAGAGTCCCAAGAAAATCTTAAGGTAAAGAGGATTACCACATCTATAAAAACGCAGGGGGATTTGTATCCTTTTGAGGTTTCCATTTTGATCCTAACGGATTCAAGTGTCAACTATGATCCACATTTCAGACAATAGATCCAATGATGTAATTTCAGAATCTCCACATGCATGCAGTTGGCCTCCATTACATGCTCAGTTGATCTCACTCATATGAAATGGTGTATTTACACACTCAAGTACATCATTATGACACTCCATATCGAGTGATAATGTTAATATTCCAGGCATGAAAGTAGTGATCATGGGTTGAATTGGATAATGAATCACGATGCTTTGAATTTATAATATTTTCCTCGTCTCACCTTGGTGGTCATCATCATCTTCTAGTTAAGTGTTGTCACTCTTGGGAAAATTTGTAATATTGGGGGGCCTTAACGGAGGTAATGTGTCCATATCCCCACCTTGAATAACATATTCCATATATGACCTATTCGTTGTCATTTCTTTGGGCTAGTTGTTACATGTATCCCAAAAAGGTTTGTGCTTCATAATCCCATGAGAAGAAGGGGCTTGAAAGCCTGAGGTTGATGTAGCTTTATAAAAAATGGTATAAAAGGAGAAGAATCTCTAATTCAAAATGTGGGGAAAATAAACAAGCAAGAAAAGCAAAGTATTAAAAACTAAAAAAGAAAGAAACATGAGCTCTACCCCCTCGCTAAGAGGCCATCGCCCAAAGTCCTATGCAATGATGCATATCTTATGAAAGGACTTACCAAATAAAATGTCAAAAGCCAAAAAAGGTTAAATCTATAAAGAAAAAGGCAAGTAGGGATTTGGATATTATGAGAATTAAAGAAACTATAAGTACGTTTGTGATAGTGAAAACATGATCTCTATGAACATTGAACGGTATTAATATTGAATGGTATGATATTACAATGAGGGTCCTCACTCTTATAAAGATCTTGAGAGACCAAAACCCTAAAAGACAAAAACATTAATATTTTAACCCAAAGTCACTAAGGTGAATTTATTGCATGGGTAAGTCTTATATATATAATACCCCCCCATAAAGTGTACAGTGCTAAAAAATAACAAATTGAAATAAAATACATATATTGAATGTAAAACACATCAACTAAACATTGAACATCAATAACATATTTTAGAAGCTTCTTTTTTAACACAATTCCTGGAACAATCTGAGCTCCATCATGTTTCATCATAAGCCTCATAATGGTGTAGCTACTGGGTAGAATTCTCGAGTTCGTAGATTCTACCTCCCCGAACTCCCAAATGACAAATATCTCGAAGTCAATTACTGGAAAACAATCCACATGCATGTAATCTAACATCACTAGTAGACTACAATCCATATGCATGTCTCTCCAACTAATGATGGATATTTCCCTAGATCCACGACTTTTGAACTAACTGGGAAACAATTCATTTTGAGTTGTTAATTGATCCCTTCCTGTCTTCAAAGTGTGGGCTTCCTAAAATGCATAAAATTATTTTCTGCAGTAGATTCTTCACCATTCTCAACATTTGGTGGATCTTCAATCATGAATACACTCACTATATGTTGTTTATATTTGGCCTTTCCCTTAAAAAGGTCATTGGATCGTTGTCTACAATTCCAAGCTATATGATAGGCTAGCTTCTTACAATAGTGGCATTCTATTTCCTCTTTGTCTTTTTTTTTATCTATTGCAGTTGTTTCTTGCATAGAATTCAAGTTTCAGTTGGATATCACCTTTAGTGGTTCTCTTTTCTTCTGCTAGCAATGCTACAATCATTTTATTCAGACTTTGTGAAGGTAGCTAACTCAGGGTACAGATAGCACTATTGTATTTAGGCGGAAAATTGTTTAGGAGAATATTCATGGCATCCTCATCATCAGCTACTACCTTGACTTTTTCAAGTTGTCTGATAATATATCTTAGATTGTTGATGTGACTTGACATGGTGGCTTCAACTGGCATATTAAAGTTGAATAACTATAATTTTAGGGAAACTTTCAAATTCACTACTTGTGCCCCAAATAACTTGTTGATATTTTCACAAATCTCCTTGGATGATTTGTTCAAATCTACAAGGTGTAGCTATGAATATGAGAGGGAAACACCAATAATGGTTTTTTCCTTATCATCTATGCTCTCCCATTCTATCAACTTATTCTTATTTGCAGGTGTTTCCTTATTTCCTTTGACAATTCCCCAAATTTTTTAATTCATTAATTGCATCTAGATCTCCACTTTCCACGTATGGAAATTGAAAACCGAGTACTTATCTAAAGACATCTCCATCACTGATCAGATCTAATAGTTTTTTTTTCTTTAACTATTATAGAGGCTCAAGATAAGTTGGTGATTTTCATGGTTGGTCTCTGCAAAACATCAATTGTAGCAGCTAGATGGCGGCTTCATCTTTGAATGGTGGGTTTTCAAACAATACGGAAGTGCAAACTTGAAAGGGCAGCGTTGCAACTTCTTATTAGATACAACGGCTTTACTTTTATTTTATATGTGGAAACTTCACTCATGGATTTCACCCAACAAACAAATATATGGTTACTACATAATCAAGGCTTTTACTCAGGCTGGTAGCTTCAATCCCATACGATAGTTGCTTCACATTCTTCAATACTTATATTCCCCATGCCATTTTCCTTGACCAGTCTGTGGTAGGATTATTTTCTAAATCAACCCACGATTTCAAACAAATAAGCAAACCCTTTGATATTCAAGATAAACCTCTAACCATCTTGCTTTGATACCATATTACGAGAACTAAAGAAACCCTAGGTAGGGTTATAATGATACTGAAAACATGATCTCCATAAACATTGAACACTATTATTATTGAATGGTATAGTATTACAATGAGGGTCCTCAATCTTATAAAGAGCTTGAGAGACCAAAACCCTAAAAGTTAAAAACCCTAATATTTTAACCTAAAGTCACTAAGGTGACTTTATTACATGGGTAAGTCATAGATCTCCAATAATGTAAAGAAACAATGTCGAGGAAAGGATACCTCATTTCCTAAATAGTCCCTCTACAAAGATGCTCATGATGATGACTATTATACATGGTCTTGCATGTCAATGACATCCACCCCATGAAGTAAGTTCCAATTCATACCACTACCATTACACATACTCCTTTATGGGTTCCCTGGCATATACCTCTTGGTTTGGGTACTAGCACAACCTAATATGGGGTAATGATGACCCTCCCATACCCAAACTTAGTGAATTGTATAACTTTGTAAGCTAGTGTAAAATTTGAAGAAGATACTTTGTGAGATCTATCTAATGAATTTTGTATTAACATGACTCACTTTATATGTTGTGTTTGGATTATGTACTTTTTCTCTGGTCCTTATGATGCACTAAACCACATGAGCCCCTCCTCGGACGATGGATTGTACATAGCCACCTTCTTAATTGACACTTGAATCCTTTGGAGGATATTGAGGGGATACTACCCTACTTTTATGTAGGTCATCCCCACCACTTGATATAGGTTGTTTTTCACTCCTAGGAGGACATTGGGGCTTTTGATGACATGGCTCCATTGATGAGACACCCTAGCACACTTGGGGTGTGACTTTAAGCTCCTTGATAATGGGATGTTGCATTTTGATGATGACTTGATGGGACATTCCACCTTCTGTTGAGGATGTTGGACCCTTGCTTGAGAACATTGCACTTCGAGAAATGATGTGACACCTTTCCATGGATGATAGCACCCTTTGATGATCGGACGTCTCACTTGGATGATGGGGCACCTTGATGTGACATTTCAACCTTTTTGATGATGATATGGCACCTTTTCAAGAGACGTCACACATTTTGGATGATGAGGAACCTTTTGGAAATGAAACATTGCACTCTTTCATGGAAATGTTTCACTTTTGAGCACCTTTTCCCCACTTTTGAGTGAGTCGTCCTCTCTTTGACGCCACATGTGTTAAGTCTTAGAGAATTTCCATGTGGGACCATTTAATGTTTGATCTTGTTTACTTCATCTTGGAGGCATCATTGGGGATCTTAGAGACATATCCACTCATGTATCATGGATTTGTTATGTAGTGTTTCCTTATATCTATGGTTTGTGTGATATAAGACCATATTTTATGTTTTTAGGGCTTCTATTGTGTGAGAATGGTGACAAATATCTCATATAAATAAGAGAATCACTTCTCACTTTGAATCATTACTACTTGTCTACTTCTACTTGTTCTTTAGACTTATGAAGAATGCTATGGATGGTTAATTAGAGGAACTTTTTGAAGGAGCTATGCTTGTGGATTTTCTACTACTATTTGGATGATCATTGGAATTTAGTGTTTTGATGGATGAAAGATGTCTTGAGTAAGTACTGGTCTCTTTTCATATCATGGTTATGTTCGTGAATACATTTATAGATGACGTTGTTTCTTTAGTGTTGTCTCTTCATTCTCTTGGATCGTTCTTGAAAAAATCCTCCTTGTCAAAGTTCTTAGAAGGTATCTAGTGGAGAACCTTCCCTTGATCCATCCTTTAACATTTTAGGAGGTTTTCCTAGGGTTAGTAGTGAACAACCTATATGTTTCACCCTAAAATAAACAACACATTTCTCCCTAAGAAGGATCTTTATTTGACCTCATATGCCCAAAACAGTAGGCACTAGTCTTTTTTCCCAAATAATCAATCATTATTGCTAAACTTTATTGAATTTTTCTAATTTAGGGTTTTATTTGTTGCAAATTTTCATTTCTCGCCATAAAAATCAAAACATCTAGGGTTTTAGGGTTTTTTACTACTATTAAATTTTCTGATTTTGTTGACAATCAAAACCCTAATTTAAGCTAGTGTTTAGCCCTCTTATTTATTGGATCATTACATATTCAGGGGATATCATTTATGCTACTGCAATTGTTTATTCTACTTTTGTAATAACTCACTTTTCTTTTGAAAATCATTTATTTTATTGTTGTTATAATTTCTATACTACTAAATTTATTTACTTTATCGATGTAATTTCATATATTTTTTGCAAATTCAACTACAACCTTAAACGTTTTAATTATTTGTAGTGTTTGGGGACCCTACTGAAATCATACTTGACTTAGGAAGCCTCTCTACTTGTCTTAAATCCTCAATACTTCAAATTTGGAAATTGTCTTTTTTCACGACCTCATTTACACTTTGTCTACCCTTTCATCGATTGTAATTTGAGTAGTCACCCAGAGGGGGCCTTGACTTGATTGTGTTTTTCCTAGGGAATTTTGGAGGCTACTAGGGAAGCCTCCCTTATGTTGGATACTATTCATTCACTGAAGAGAGGGAATTTGTTTCCTATGTGACAATAGTAACATTTTCCATGTTCCACTAGTCTAAGTTCCTTGTGAAGGCTTTGCACTCAGAGCTAGATTGTGTGGTAACACAACACAACCTTGCAAAAACTCCTCTTGTTTGAATGTTGGTCCCTGGATTCTATTTATATCCATTTTTCAAGCTTCATTAAAGTTGGTTCCATTGGGAATGGTGCAACTTGGGAAGTGGATCCTTGTGCCTCAAAAAGACATGGAATCGCTAAGGTACTAGCTTTCAATTAACATGGAGCTCAAGGATGCCTGATACCTTAGCTCATGAGTACCCTTGATAGGATTTTTAGCATTAATTGCGTCGAATGTGGTTGAGATTTCACTTCGGGAAAATCTATGTGACTTTTGAAGGAATAGACATACAAATTGTGCATAATCAACATTGCAAAGTCACGCAAATACTTTAAAAACACACTATATAGTTTTGGTGTTATGTTGAGGATGGTGTATTATTTCCATGAATTAGCATTGTGTTGTATTGTATCAATAACCCTTCTAGTGATCACTTATATAGCTCTGTGAGTGATTTTTAACTGATAACAAACACATAGGTAAATAGTGATTAACAAACAAAGTATTCCCACACAGGATGAACACCTTCAGTGACCATTCACATGACCAGATAAAAAATCAACACATTGATGTTTTCACATGGTTAAAATCCTCGAAGAGGGAAATAGTGCACGACCCCAACCAACATGGCCACTTGAGGCAATATATTAATGCAAAAGAAAAATATTTTACAATAGAGTTTCTCACAATCGATCATCAACAAATGACCCTCCATGCTCTTTAAATAGAGATCATGGACCAATCGAGTGTTAAGCCACGAATCAATGTAGTCATTAAAATCAAGGAGAATATGAGTTTTCGAATCACTCTATATCTAGAACATATTGTGACCAACGGATTATATAACTACAAATGCATACTAATGCATACTAAAAAAACACACTTTTACCTAAAGACACACTAGACCAAGTTGATCTTAACTAACTCTTAAGTGTCTAAATATCCTAACATCCCCCCTTAATAACAACTTGGGATAGGATTGAAGGATTTACAAAGGAGACAAAATAGGAGAAGGAATGAGGCATTAGAGTCTACCCCCCCTTAATGACAACTTCTTGAACTCCTAACATAGGTCAAAGTTTTGAAAACTTCACTACTGTAAGAGACTTTGTGATAATGTCTACAACTTGATATTCTGTAGGGAAAAAGAGCACTTCAATAACTTGATCATGAATGAGTTTTCTGATGAAGTGCATGTGTAGCTTGATGTGTTTGTTGTGTTGATGTTGAACTAGATATTTGGCAAGCTTGATGGCAATCTGATTGTTGCATCGTAGAGTCATCAAATGTTGCTACTAGAATCCAAACTATGAAAGGATTTTTCGAAGCCACGAGGCATTTTGATTGGCATTAACCATTGCTCGGTACTCTTCTTTTACAGAAGAAAGAGAAATAACATGTTGTTTATTACAAGCCCAAGTGACAGGTTTGGAACCAAGATTGAAAACATAACCTACAGTAGACTTGCAATCATCAAGTTCATGGACCCAATCTAAATCAATGAAACCAACCAACAAAAGAGTCCCCCCTGAACTGTAATGTATCACAAACTAAATTGTACCTCGGACATATTGAAGTATCATTTTTGTTGCTTTCCAATGGCTTTCATGGGGTGTTTACATATACCAGAAATCAAGACCAACAACAAAGGAAATATCAAGACTAGTATGAGTCAAATATAAGAGGCTACCAACTAACTGACGGTACAAAGTGGCATCGACTTTGGGAGTAGTACAGGTGGTATTAAGTTTGACTCTATACTGGAAGGGACACGGGGTTGGTTTAGAATCTTCCATGTGAAAACAGGGAAAACAATCACAAGCATACTTAGACTAGGAAAGGAAAAAACCTTCCTTAATTTTCAAAACTTGGAGGCCAAGGAAATCATGCAAATTGTAATATTCCTTAGCAATTTCTCCCAGGAACTAGACTTGTTGTTGTTTGTAGTTGTTTGATTTTTGCAGGTTGAGTTTACAGAAATATGTGTTGAAGAGTTTTTCTCAGGATTTTATTGCATTGAAGACATAACAACAATATTTGAACATTGTGCAAGGAAAGAAAGACATAAACAAGAAAATAAGCTTCAGATCTGACCTTTATTTAATATTATAAGAGATCCTCACACATGGATCTGTATATCTGGTACAATAGAGAAGATATAACTACTCTAGGTATTCACCCACTGAATATATCTTGTTACAATATTAATTTCTTTCCCTTCTTGAATAGAATCCTTCAAATATCTACCGGTACGGCCCTGTATCGCTGGATCTAGAATAGGTACGGCCCTGACTAGTTGGAAATGCTCAATAATTCAATGTCCCGGTGAATGGCATCCAACAATACCAAAATACACTCAAAACGTAGATCAAGGGTTGTAGAGTAAGGGGGATCCAAGTTGGGGTGAAAACTCCTAAGGCTTCATTCAGTTCTAAGAGTTTCCACAATGGGAGTTGTGCCCTCCTTTAGAAATTCGTCCCAAGCCCAAATAATTCATCCAACAAGAGAACCCTTGGTGTGTAAGTTGTAAAAGGGCGCTATAACCCTAGAAATTGACCTCCAATAGTGGAGAAATGCAGATCAAGTCTCCTCCAAGCAAATCGAGCTTCTTCCCTTCCACTGGTGCGCCCTACTACTAGAAAAACCTCAGATATGTACATCAAACTCCAAATATTGCATGTTGAATACCTGTGACTGGATTAGAATGGTGGGGGAGGGATATTTCACCTCCTTGGCCAAGATTGAATCAGGAATGGAGGAATATTTCACCTCCTTGGCCAAGCTTGAACCGAGAATAGAGGAATATTTCACCTCCTTGTTGATTTATAGGGTTTGTTCACTCAAAACCCTCAAAACATAAGCTTTCTAGCTCAAGAGTGCAAGAGAATAATGATGATAAGATCCTGAGAGGTGTGCCCTCCTCTTTCTTTTATACCTCATTTTTCTATTTTGTCATTGAGTTGTTTTTTCCCACTTGCTAAGGTTTTAATCACTTACTTCTTCCTTAGCCTTTTACCCATGTCACTATAATAATTATAACTTTAGATCTCCTAGTGATAAAATCCATACTTTCCTTCCCCTTATTTGTCTTGGACTATAGTCTAGAAGGGTAGCTATACTACTACGTCCTTGAGTTATTGTGTCAATGAGAAGGAGATATCACAATCTCCCCTACTGGAAATTGCTTGCCCTCAAGCAATCCAGAATCAGTTTCTTGCAATATTCGCTCACTTTCCCAAGTAGCATCTTCTATGGGAAAATCCTTCCATTTAACCAAATATTATTTAATTTCTCTGCTCCTTAGTTGTTTCACCTTGGTTTCTATGATCTCCTCTAGTATTAAGTGTAGATTCCATTCTTCATCAACTGGTGGAAATGTTTCATTGACTAGTACATGTTGGCCCAATGCTCTTTTCAAACAAGACACATGGAAAACATTGTGGATTTTACTCCCTGAGGGAAATTTTAGTTCATATGCCACCTCTCCAATTCTTCTTTGCACTTCATATGTGTTAGCATTGAGAGTCACCCTCAAATTGCAAGAGGATAAGCCCAGTACCCATCAAAATTTTGGTGGATGTTGGTTTTATGAGTGGAGGTCGAATGGACAAAACTCAATATAAGAATGATTTTAATCACAGAAATTGGACAAGCAATGCACAGGGAAGTGAGGTCCTCGTTAACTTCAGTCAATGATTTGAGTTTAAGTGTGAACAGAAGGAAGACTTAGTGAGAGAGGTGAACAAGACTCCCATGGGCATCTGACTTTCAAGTAGCTTGGTGAAGAAAAACTCAGGCTCAAGAGCACTCTTGAACTCAAGTTTCATACACTAAAATATGTCACAGCAACATAATAATCAAACCTACATTATCATGCAACTACAAAAACTCGACTGGATCCTCCATACCCAAGCCTTTCAGCATAAGGGGAAATAAGGTAACAAGGAAGCTGACTAAAACTGGTCACAACACTATTGTAATCAAGCCTACATTACAATAGAACCACAACCCTCGACTAGATCCTCCATGCTGGAGTGTTTTAGCATAGTTTAAACAAAGAGATGAAAGAAGCTAACTTATATTAATGTGAAAGTATCAAATTTGATACATAACCAAAGAATAGTTCTGGCATCAAAATTACACAGTAGGGAGATCGACTCAACCAGTAGACGACCTTAACAAAATATTGAATTGATCTATTTATACTCAGATCAATCCACAACTACCAGGGGTGTGATCTAACCATTACATTCAAAGCCTTTCATCTGCGCCTTCTTCTGTCAGACTGTGAGTGTATCTTCCTGTCAGACGCAAACTCATCTCAGCATGGGCATGTAGGAAAAACCATCCAGAGGGGTACCTCGGGCTGACCGTTTTGTCTCCACGACCATATCCTCCATGCCTTATAATTATGGAGTGAGTCGAGGTTTCAACCACCACTCCTTTTTCATTAATTGTTTTTTCTCAGGATCACAACAAGGCTTAATGTCTAGGGGGCGACCACACGCTTCTCTTGGATTGGATTTCTTATAATCACGTGATTGCGGGGCCGTCGAAAGAAGTTTGAACTCACACCACTTTTGAGCCCACAATTCACCACCTTCCGCCACATAGCGTTTTCGCTATACCATGGTTTCAATCGCAGGACCGCTCAAGAATTTTATCATTTGAGCATGTTGCGTCCCCACAATGAAACATGGTCATTGATCTAGTCGCGATCTGCGATCTGGGCACTCCCCTTGATTTTAGCGCCACCACAAAAGTTTATCCGCCTGCCAACTTTAGGATCATTCTAACCGTGCTGGGAGATGGTGCTAATTTTTGCGTTGAATAAGAACACTTCCTGGAGGATGATCTAACGTGGTGGCCTTACATCACTATGTTGATGTGTCATGAAAAGAGAGGTGACACGTTGCACTTGGAAACAAGCGGATGATATGCCCAAAGGCGCCTGAACTGAGTGCCATGTATCATCACCAGATGGATGCTAGGTGTCATGACTAATGAGAGTGCCACATATCTGAATTGATGACTTCCACGTACTTTGGCACTTCAGAGTTTGGGGGTGGTATGGATGTAGAGATGGAGCTCCGAAGTGAACGATGACCATCGATATGAGGAGGACACACGGTAGGGATCTGTTAACTCCGGGAGAAAACACTCTGGATGAA
>JZKD02S0884531.1:43056-82456 GCA_000966675.3 Picea glauca | reverse complement strand
CTTCAGATGGAGCAATTCTTTGATCTACATAATGTGTCACATACACAAAAGGTACAAATTGCTTCTTTATATTTAGAACCTAATCAATTTGTATGGTATCGATGGCTTTGTTCTCACAAATCACTCATCACTTGGACAATTTTCAAGGAAGAAATGAATCAATGATAGCACACTATGAGGATACAATGAGCAATACCTTCTTTAGCCAATTGATAAATATCAAGCAAAAGGGTTCAGTTACCGAGCACATTGAGAAATTCCAAAGATTGAATATAAAGGTAATCGATATTCTAGATGAGCACTTGATTGATTTATTCATAGGAACTTTAAAGGATAACATTCAACATGAGGTTCTCCTTTGGGAACCCAAATCATTGGAGAATGCATTTAAGGTGGAGAGAAATGTTGAAAGTAAAAATATGGCTATGGCAACTAGAAGGACCAATCCTAACATATATAGAAAGAACAATTCTCCTTCTTCTAAAACACCTCAACCTACAAGGTTGACACCTCAACAATTGGAGAATATTTGGTTCTTAACAAGGACCTTCTTTTTGAATGTAAATTCTAGTACTAAATAGATCCTTTCTTTGTAATAAATGATGTCATTCATGACCTTGTACCTGTCATCCTGTAGTTTCTCATCCATCAACTCACATGCAAACTTGTATTTGAGTATTCCACCAACAACTGTGGTTTCCAATCCAATGATATTTCTGTCATGGAATATGCTGAAGGTCTTCTTGTTAAGGCATCCACAACTACATTATTCTTTCCTTTGACATATTCAATATCAAAATTGTAAGCTTGAATATTTCTTACCCACTTTTGTTGTCTCTCGTTCAATTCCTTCTAAGATAAAAAGTACTTGAGGCTATTGTGGTCAGTTCTTACTACAAATTTTGCTCCAACTAAATACTATCTGAATTTGGACAAAGTATGCATTATGGCCAACATCTCTTTGTCATAGATTATGTAGAGAAACTCTAGGCCTCTCATCTTACGACTCTCATAGGCAATATGATGCATATTCTGCATAAGGACAACCCCTACCCCTGCTCCTGATGCATCACATTCTAATATGAAAGGTTGAGAAAAATTAGGTAGGGAAAGTATTGGGAAAGTACTCATAACCTTCTTCATTTTTTCAAATGTGACTTGTGCTTCATCATTCCAAGCGAAAGCCCCCTTTTTAATTAATTCTGTCAGAGCACAAATTTGGGAGAATCCCTTGACAAACTTCATGTAGTAGTTGCAAATACCAAGGAACCCTTTGAGTTATGTGAGTGTCCTTGGGGTAGGCCAATTGATGATAGTTTGTATTTTTTCTTGATGAACTTGCACTCCCTTTGCCCCAATAATATGTCCTAAGTACATAAGCTTGGGCATACCAATTTCACACTTAGACTCTTTAGCATATAAGGATTAATCTGCCATGATGCTCAGAATCTGATCCACGTGTCTCAAATGGTCCTCCCACATCTTACTATAGATTAGTAAGTCATAAAAGAAGACAAGAAAGTATTTCCTTAGCTGCTTATTGAACACATGGTTCATACATGAATGAAAGGTGGAAGGAGAATTGGTGAGGCCAAAAGGCATCACAAGAAACTCGTAGTGGTCAAAGTGACATCTAAAGGCAGTTTTATGTACATCTAGTTCTCTCATCTGGATCTGATGATAGCCTGAGCGTAGATCTATCTTAGTAAAGTAAACTGCACCATGGAGCTCATCCAACAATTCATCAATCATGGGAATGGGGTACCTATTCATGATGGTCCTTTTGTTTAATGCTTGGTAGTCTATGCACATGCACATGGTTCCATCCTTCTTTTTTACCAACATAATCGATGATGCAAATGGACTTGAAATCGGTCTGATATGTCCCATAGCTAACATTTCCTTAATAACACTCTCTATCTCATATTTATGCTTCTTTGGGTGCCTGTAAGGTGTAGTGATGACTGAATTGGCTCCTTCTTCCAGTTCTATAATGTGCTCAAACCCTCTATCTCGTGGTTGTCCTGGAGGAATAGGCTCAAAGACTCTTTTGTGCTTGTGAAGGATTTTTTGTATATCTGGAGGATATGACTTGTTTGTCTTGCCCTTTGTATCCATAATAAAGCATTCAATTGCATAAGTTATCTCCTCTTGCCTAAATATGGCATGGATATTTTTGGCTGTCACCACCCTAGGTGAATCCCCTTAAGTCTCGCCTTCCTTCCTCTGTGTTGAAGGACATCTCCATTCTTTTGTAATTGGTTGTGATTGGCCCCAAAGTGCTAATCCACTGAACTCTGAGGATGATATCGGTGTCAGGAATGTCTACCACATAAAAATCTGATGTCAAGGTGTATCGGCTTAGAGTCGAGCTCATATGTGGAATGTACCTGTCACAAGCTATGGTACGGCCCCCTACTACCTCAACCAATAACCCCTCAAACTCTATTGTGAGTAGATGTCTCCTCTCCACCATGGCCTTGCAATAAATTTATGGGAATATCCTCCATCGATCAACATTGTTTCCCTTTGTCCCTGCACAACTCCTTTTATTCTAAAGGTGTTAAATTTTGGTACCCCACTCATAGTAGCAATAATGACCTTTTTAAGGCCTAGATCTGGGGGTAAAGGTGCCTCATGACCTTGCGCTAGAAAGGCTTCTTCTTCCTCCTTGAGGTTTTTCTGCATAGTATGGATATCTCCATCCTCTTCATCACCTGTCTCCTCATCACTATCATACACTACCTCAACATAGTGGATTTTTCCCTTGCCTAAACATCTATGTCCTAGCTACCAAGGGTCCCTGCAAGTGTAACATAACTGCTTACTTATTAGATCTCTTCTTGTAGCTTCATATAACTTCCCCTTGCCTATGTCCATTGGTCTAGTGTCACGGCCTCTTGGAATAATGGGTGGCTTAGGTGTACATTTGTTTTTATTGGTTGCTCCAACTAAATCGCTGGTGTGCTCAATGGAATCATGTAAGATTATAGGTTTGAAATCCTTAACCCATCCTCGTATTGGTTCTGTTATCCCGTCTATAAACAACATAAGTAGTCTAGATTCTTCCACATCCAGAACCATTACTGATACTCTTTGAAACTCCTCAATAAATGTCTCAGCTGAACCTGTTTTCTTAAGCTGTGTAAGCTCCCTGAAATGACGATCTGGGTCTCCTTTGTCAAATATGTCAATGAGTCTATGAGTGAATTCTTGATAAGAAGTGATGCATCCATGGCCCAAGGTGGTTATTCCATGGAACCACCATTCACGTGCCTTCCCCGTCAGATACATAGTTGCAAATTTGATAGCCTCCCTTTCCTCCATAGGATTCAATTGGAGGTAAGCATCCATCTTTTGTACCCATGTTGTAACCTGGATGTGATCTGATCCATCAAAGGTGGGTGGCTCCATTTTTCCAACCTTTCTTCCAAGCTCACTAACACCTCTATAGCGCTCCTTGGACCTCCTTCTCATCTTCAAGTGGAAATATTATCCCACAAAAACCTGTCTCCTGAACCCTGCAGTCATGGCATTGTATTCCCTTTCTACAGTTTCCCACTCATCACCCAAACTTTATGAATCCAAGGCATTAGCATCCCTCCTTTGTGTATCTAGGAAGGTAGGCATGTACGACCTAGGGGTAGTCCTGTTGATTGTGTGAAGTGGACTTGGCCCTCCATTATTGGATTGATGCTCCTCCACCTGACCTCTATGTATGGATTCATCATGATTTCCATTGCCTCCATGAGATCCACTAGCTTCATGGCTTCCCCCAAACGAGGGTAGGTCTTTTCCATGCGAGGATCCATTAGAAATTGAGAGAGAATATTTTGATGTTTACTCTGTTACTCCAACAAGGTTATCATTCTATCTTGTCCCCTTTGAAAATTGGTAAGAGATAATTTAAGCTTGGATTGTCCCAAGGATAGGTGGTTCTACATTTCTGCAAGAGTATGTTGCATAGTTTCTTGGTTGCTTTGAAGTACCTCATTCATTGTTTTGGCTACTTTATCTGCCAAAAGTCCAATCTCTTCATGTGTTTCTCCCATACTGACTTCATGTTCTTCATCTTCTGGGTTACCTGTTACTAGCTGACCCCCACGGCCTCTTCTTCTAGTCATCTATTGTTTTTGCACAGGCTAGCAAAGGAAATTCGCTATGATACCACTGTAATATTCCTTAGCAATTTTGGCCAGGAACTAGAGTTATTGTTGTTTGGAGTTTGATTTTTGCATGTTGATTTTACAAAAAGATGTGTTGAAGAGGTTTGCTTGGATTTTTATTGCATTGAATACATAACAACAAGATTTGAACATTGTGCAAGGAAAGAAATCCATAAACAAGACAATAAGCTTCAGATCTTACCTTTATTTAATATTAGAAGAGATCCTCACACATGGATCTGTAGATCTGGTACAATAGAGAAGATATAAAGACTCTAGGTCATCACCCATTGAATATAGCTTGTTACAAGATTAATTTATTTCCCTTCCTGAATAGAATCATTCAGATCTATGCTGGTACGACCCTGTATGGATGGATCTGGAACTGGTACGACCCTGACTGGCTGGAAATGCTCAATAATTCGGCCTCCCAGTGAATGGCCTCCAAATAGTACCAAAATACACTCAAAACGTAGATCGAGGGTTGTAGAGTAAGGGGGATCCAAGTAAGAGTGAAAACCCCCAAGGCTTCCTTTAGATCTAAGAGTTTCCACAATGGGAGTTGCGCCCTCCTTTAGAAATTCATCCCAAGCCCAAATAATTCATCCAAGAGGTGAACCCTTGGTGTGTAAGCTGCAAAAGGGATCTATGACCCTAGCAATTGACCTCCAATAGTGGAGAAATGCAGATCAAGTCTCCTCCAAGCAAATGAGCTTCTTCCCTTCCACTAGTGTGCCCTACTGCTGGAAAAACTTCAGATCTGTACATCAAACTCCCAATATTCATGTTGAATACCTGTGACTAGATTAGAATGGTGAGAGAGGGATCTTTCACCTCCTTGGCCAAGCTTGAACCAGGAACGGGTGAATATTTCACCTCCTTGCTAGTTTATAGGGTTTGTGTTGGATTACTGAGAGGGGGGGTGAATCAGTAATAAAGTAATTTAATCTTTTTTCACCATAAAATGCAAGTGTTATATCAATGTAGCATTATCATCCAATAGTTACAGAGTAAATAAACAATGAACAAATGAGCAATCACACACATACACAATACATCAGTGTTTTACGTGGAAACCCAAAGCGGGAGAAAACCACAGAATGTTTTTTCTTATATGTATTTAAGAATTACATTCATTGCAAGTACCAACTTCCTTTGTTTTCCAGCTGCAACTAGAAGGAGGCTCCAACCCACTAGTTTCACATGCTACAACATAAAGGAAGCTTCAACTCCCCAATTCTCTAGCTACAACCAGGAGGAGGCTACAACCCCCTAGTTTCTCAGGCTACAACCTGAGGGAAGCTCCAACTCCCTAATTCTCTGGCTACAACCAGAAGGAATATACAACCCCCTATGTTCTCCGGCTACAACCGGAAGGTGGCTACAACCACATGTCCTTTCCCCATCCAATCACCCTGACGTAGAAGTAGAATGATGAAACTGTTCACACTATCACTGTGAGATATACTGTTGTAAACCTGTACCAATGAACCTGCAATCAACATGTAACAAACTGTACCAATAACCCATGCCAACATGTACCTCAACCTGTACCATAAAAAAATGCATCAACCATGCACCAAACCTGTACAAATAACATGTCACAATAACATGTCCAAACAACATGTAATCAACCTGTACCATAAACAAGTGCATCAACCTGTACCTCAACCTGTACCATTAACAAGTGCATCAACCATGCACCAAATATGTACCAATCATGCATCAAATACACATAAACTATAACTCATCAAGATGTACCAACATCATCAACTATACACCTCATGTATGTGCCAACTCATCAACTACTTGTCTCAACCATGTACCCAACATGTACCTTGACCATATACCAAATACATATACGAATATAACCATCAAAAGTTCTCTAGCAATGCATCATGTTATCCATAACCAAATACCATAAACCCTTACATCAAACCATGTGCCATAACCTCACTTTTATGTAGCCTCAAGAATGTATCATTCATAACCCAATCATATACCAATACCACTAACAAGTGTCTCTCACAATACACCACAAGATATGTCAATAAATCAAACTAAGTGCACTGAGAATATACTTCAATAGATCTGCCTCAAAACCATTCTACAACAAGCACTAAACTTCAAGAGGGCATCCAATAGATTTACAAGGAAAACCCTCAACTAGATTCATAACTTCAACACTACACATGAAAACCATACATTTTTCTTCTTGTAGCATTTTGTTGCCGCACTTTTTTTGCCACAGTTTTTCTGTCACACTTTTTCTGCCACGATTTTTCTGTCGCACTTTTCCTGCCGCAATTTTTCTGCCTCACTTTTCCTGCCACAATTTTCCTTCCGCACTTTCTCTGTCGCACTTTTCCTGCCACAATTTTTCTGTCGCAGTTTTCTTGCTGCACTTTTTCTACCACACTTTTCTCTATCAATAACACCTGCCCAAATAACATTTCACAAAATAGATATTCAATGATATTCATGTGTAATTTGAATGAGAGACCCTTGCCTCTTATTTATACTTTTATGTAGCTTCATCAAGTGGTTACCATCTAACCATCTTAACTCACTTTCCTTATTTTAGGGCTAACCCACTTCTAACCACTTGTCCGCTTAGTAATTTATCCATTAACTTTATTATTTAAATAATTTTTTTTGTATCCACTCTGACTTATAGTACACTCATTACTTCACTTTTTATTTACCTTCTAACCATCTTAAACCACTTTCATTATTTTAGGGATAATCCACTTCTAACCACTTTTCCACTTAGTAATTTCTCCATTAATTTTATTATTTAAATAATTTCTTTTTTGCAACCACTTTGACTACTTTGACATTTTGGGACTTCTAGATGACTCATGAGGGTTCTTCAACTTCACATGGTCATAACTCTCTAATCGTGAGGAGTTATGTGACGTTCTGCATACCACCGAAAATGATATGACATGTACTATCCATCTAGAATAGTTTTACCTTCAAATATATTAAAACTCATAACATTATATATCAAACAAACTTGGGTCCATTACCCAAACCTTTGTGCGACCAGAATTTGCTACCAGACTTTCTTCAAGGGTTGACATCAATGACAACCAACCCAAATAATCAACAGTTTGTTCACTCAAAACCCTCAAAACATAAGTTGTCTAGCTCAAGAGTGAAATAGTTCAAGAGAATAATGATAGTAAGATCCTGAGAGGTGCGCCCTCCTCTCTCTTTTCTACCTCATTTTTCTATTTTTTCATTGAGTTGTTTTTTCCCATTTGCTAAGGTTTTAATCGCTTACTTCTTCCTTATCCTTTTACCCATGTCACTATAATAATTATAACTTTACATCTCCTAATGATAAAAGCCATACTTTCCTTCCCCTTATTTGTCTTGGACTATAGTTTAAAGGAGTAGCTATACTACTACGTCCTTGAGTTATTGTGTTAATGAAAAGGGGATATTACACAAATAGCCTAAGTCTGTCATATCAAATTTATTTTTAAGTTGGATTTCACATTGGTTAAAAATTTAGGGTCACTACCAATGAGGATAAGGTCATTAACATAAAAAAAAGTGTTATAAAATGGATTCCTACTTTTTTGGTATAGACATTAGGGTCAAATTGACATCTAAAAAAGTCGGCGTCAATAATAAAGTTGCCCATTTTGGCATACCAAGCTCAAGGAGCTTGTTTAAGACCATAAAGAGATTTCTTAACGCGATAAACAAGGCTTGAGCCATTCTAGACATAACCAGGAGGTTGCTCCATGTAGATTTATTCTTGCAAATCCTCATGTAAGAAGGCAGATTTAACATCCATTTAATAGACCTCCCATTTATGTGAGGCAGCAAGGGCTAGAACAAGAAAAACGAAATTCATTTTGGCTATGGGGGCAAAGGTTTCATTGTATTCAATGCCTTCAACTTGAGAGAATCCTTTGGAAACTAATTGGGCCTTCTGTTTTTCAAAACTTCCATCTGATGCATACTTAGTTCTATACACCCATTTACGTCTAACAAGTTTTTTTCCTTTCGAATGAGGTACTAGATTCCAAGTATCACTATCCATTAAGGAACGATATTCTTCATTCATTGTTGTGTCTCAATTGGGATGGCAGGAAGCTTATGCAAATGTGTCTAAATCACGAGTCTCTGAAACTTGAGCCAAAAGAGAAGAGGCTCGCTAGAACTACGAACGTGCTCAATGTTGATCTAAAAGATCACCAACAAGATCACCAATTGTTTTTCATGTTGAACATACCCATATGGGAAGCGGTGGTGTTGGTGCAATTTCATGTTTAATGGACTCATCTGGAGGAAGGTGAACATGCGGAGGTGGATTTTCATCCCCACTATCATCATTTAAAGAAGAAAACAAAATAGGATCAAAAGATGGCACAAATTCCAAAGATGAAGCAAACGTCAAATTAAACTCATGGGTCAAGAGTTTTTCATGAAATTTAACATCTCTTCTAATAATAATTTCATTGGAATGAGGTTTAAGGAGTCAATAACCTTTGACATCTCTAGAATATCCAACAAAAATGCACTTCTCACTTTTAGGTTGTAATGTTTTCATTTTCTCATCTCAAATGTGAGTCCATGCTATACTACCAAATACATGCAAGGGATTTACATTTGGATTAATTTTAGTCCATACTTCTTCTGGTGTTGTATTTTTTAGAGTATTTGTGGGAGTGTGATTTACTATGTAATTTGCACAATTGATGACTTCTGCCCAATAATGAAGACTTAATCCTTTAAATTGGATCATGTTATTAGTCATTCATTTAATGAGTGATTCTTTCTCTCAACAACACCATTTTGTTGCGGTTTGTATGGAACAATATATTGCATTTGAATTCCATGTGCAGTGCAACAACTTGTAAATTTTGTGTTCGCATATTCTCCTTCATTATTTGTTCTTAACCTTTAAAGTTGATATCCAGGTTGTTGTTTTTACAAGAGCTTTGTAGACCCAAAACATGAGAAAAACTTCACTCCTAAGTTTTAAGAAGTAAACCCAAGTGCATATGGAGAAGTCATCAATGAAAGTTAAGAAGTACTTGCACTCAAAGAAAAAAGGAGAAGAAAGTGAAGCTCACAAATCACTGTAAACAAGTTGCAAAGGGGTCGAGGCCTACCAAGATGCACATTTGTCAAAACTATCTCGATGATGTTTGTCAAGAATACAACCAGCACAAACACCATCTCTACAGGAAACAAGAGGATAACTAGTCACCATATGTTGATTACATAATTGCTACAATGAGCGATAGTCTAGATGACCAAACCACTCATGCCAAAGTTTTCTCAAGTCATTTCTATGAGCAACAAAAACTAATGGAAAAAATGATGACCCAAAATTGTCAAATTTGTACAACCTTGTAATATTATCAACAATTCCAGTTGTTATGACATACTTAGAATCTTTTACATCCTTGATTACAACTTGGCGAGGTGAAAACTCTACGGTTTTACCTTCACCTAAATGAGTGATCTGATACACTAACAGAAGGTTGCAGGAAAGACTTGGAACACATAATACATCATTGAAATGACCATTTTCTACCTAAATTGTTCCAAACCCTACAACACTAAGAGATCTATCATCACCAACAAATATTTGTTTGGTGTTACATTCATCAAGAGCAAAAAAAGTGGCTTTATACGTAGCCATATGATAAGATTCTCCAGAATCAACAATCCACTCATCAGAAAAAGTAGAAGTTACATTGAAGGAGAAACAAAAAACATAAAGTGCATGTCCATTAAAAAAGAAGAATCAAAATTGATGTTGTACTTCTTCATCGTTGCTTCTAAGGCTTCCATCTTTTTAAAACAATTAGATTCCACATGACCATTTCGCCCACAAAATTTGCAATGTCTATCAGTCTTCTTACTTTTATGTTTTGTTCATTTGTCACCATTAAAAGTAGAAGTTGGATGAGAGGGTTTGGGACCCTTGTTTTTCTTATTGTTGCAAAGCTGTTGCTTTTTGGAATGCTTGGATTTATCTTTACGTTGGGCCATTAAGGCTTTATTAGATGTAGCTACAATGTTGATCACTCCAAGTTGCAAAAGTTTATCTTGCTCTCTAATTAAAGAATCACAAAAAGGCTCACGAGTGAGAGCTTGGTAAGCACGTCCTAGAGCTTCTCCGGTGGCATAAAAGGCATATACAAAAACATAATATGCACTACCAAGCTTACCAAGAATAACATATATGCATTGATCATCCTTCAAATCCATTTTACAATCTTTACACAAAATTACAAGTGTTTCGAACTTGGATAAATAATCTTCAATGCAAGGAAAATCATTGGAACTTAAAGTCATTAATTGATTTTCAATCTAGTGGGCTCAAATCACATTGCGTTTACTAAACATAGTTTCATGTTTAGTCTAGGCTATATCTTGCTCATCAATTCCTTGAAGGTGAAACTGTAAATCGTGAGAGATGGACATTTTGATTAGCCCATGTGCTTCATCATTCTTATTATCCAATTTGGATTTATTTTCAACGTCATTGGGGGCTTGTTCTTTCGTATAGGTAATCTAGTGCAATCATTTACTTCTTAGTACATCCTCCATATGGGATTCCCATGAAAAATAGTTGATACTAGTAAGCAAAGAATCATTGGGAGAAGTCATTAAAATATACAAATAATATGCATTCAAAAGTTGAAACTAATGAGCTAGATGGGAAGCTCTCGAAAAAATAGGTTTCTTTAAAAAAACAACACTAAAAACGAACTTCGGATGTGAAAATTATAATATTTTAAAAAAAATGCATAAATGGCAACCAAAAAGCCATGTAACAAGTAGAAGGTGGTCCATGTGGTCATGCCCTTCCTTCTCTAACTTAGCCTATAAGCTTACTTCTACAAATAAGTTGCTTATAAAGTGACCCACTTTTATAGAATAAGTAATATTAATGACTTTTACAATGAAATTATTTTATAAATTAAAAATACATGTATATTAAAGTTATTTTATAGTGATTCACTTTAATAATTTAAATGAAATGCACTTTACAATAATAACTCAAGTTTGCATGAACTTTTAAAAAAAAAATACTTTAAAAAAATACTTCAACTCAAGGCCCCTTATTGCATAAAGGAACTTTCAATAGTACATAACACACAACAATTTTAAAGAGGGGAATGAAGGTGTTGTTGTTGGAGCTTTTCCTCGAAGTGGGTGCTTACCCCAAAAAACCTAATTTTGGCATGCACATACAAAAACAAGCAAAAATTTGGAAAAAAAAATCAAATATAAAAAACAATGTGGTTCGATATCGATTAGCTTACCTGAAAAATACAAATTTTCTCTCATTTTTTTATTTGCTAAGCTCACATACAACGCAAAGCAAAGAGCATACAAAGAAAAGAAAACACTTTATGCTATGTTTCTGATTTGTTGAGATTGCACATAATGCATAACAAAGAGCATACGCAGTCCGGAAAGAGTACCAACCTGGAAGAAAAAACAGAAAAATGAAATAATAACTCTTTAAAAAAAAATTAAAAGGTGTATTATAAATTTAATATTCCTTTGGATCTGATGAAAATGGTCATATCTTGAACAAACAGAAACATTTTAGAGTAAAATGAAAATCGTTTCCAACTGAAAGCAACGCTCCGAGCGACGACAATGGAACAACCTGCTCAACCTAGCAATGCACAGAAATTGCAGAAATCAAAAGTGCAACAACACAACTTCGAATTGTGATCTACAACGAGAACAAACATTGATACCATATTCGACAAACAGGGTATTCCCATACATAATGAACACCTTCAATAACAATTCACATAACCAGATCAAAGATCAACACACCGATATTTTTACATGGTTAAAACCCTCGAAGAGAGAAACAATGCATAGCCTCAGCCAACGTGGCCACTTGAGGCAATATATTAATGCCAAAAAAATGTATTTAAAAAAAGAGTGTCTCATAATCAATCATTAGCAAATAACCCTCCATGCTCTTTAAAAACAGATCATGGACCAATCAAGTGTTAGACCACAAATCAATGTTGTCGTTAAGATCAATGAGAATATGAGCTATCGGATCACTCTATGTCTAGAACATATTGTGATTGTCAAATTACATAACTAGAAATGCATACTAAAAAAACACACTTTTACCTAAAGACACATTAGACCAAGTTGATCTTAACTAACTCTCAAGTGTCTAAATATCCTAACAAATAGTTATATTTCTTTATAGAAATACATCACATATTACTTAATGGAACAGAAAGAGGTACAACAAGGCTACAATGAAATTTCCTTCCTAAAAAATTAGAAACGCAAGCATATGGTCAAGTGCCCCAATAGAAAGCAAGTCCACCTCTTTATGAAAAACATGTGTTTCTCTTTAACAAGCAAGGTCAATTGTTGCTTGAGTAGCCTCATTTCCCAAGGCTGAGAGGTTGGTTCTTCATGAAAAATAATTTTACAATGATATCTCCATAGAAAACTAATACGAGATAATCAAATTATATGCAATAAAGATTTGTAGTTGTCCCTAATCATCCAAGTATTTTTTAGGAGAGAACCTTTCCAAGAAGTGGGGCAGTGAACAGATAAAGTTAGCATGAAACCATGCCCAAAATATTTTTGCAAAAAGACATCTCCAAATACATGCCCAATCATTTTATCCCTACTACAAAGCATGCATGCAACATTTGTAACATCAATTTTATTAACCCTAATCTTCATAGCCAAGCCTTCTATGGAGCATAAGCCACCCCCATACTTTGTGTTTGAATTTGAAATAAGAGTGAGATTTCCAAATGCATTGGCACCTCTTAACCAACATACTTTAAGATCCCTCACTCACCACGTTTTGTTTAGTGCATGATAATGTTAGAGATGTGTCCCTACAAGGTCTTAAAGTTAGGTCCTTTGTCACATAGATCTAGAAGGATTTCCCTCTATTCCATCTCCAATCCCTCGAGAATGAGCATTATCCATGTAGTTGCATTTTAAAAAGGCGTTGATGAAGAACCATACTATAGATGGCCTCATAAATAGTTTTGTCTGAGCAATTTATCATAAATAGTTTTGTCTGAACAATTTAATTTTTTAGATTAGTTAATATAACACATTCGTATGTCATCGGTGATGCTCATGATTCCATAAATCCATTTGATTAAAAAGACCTTTCTTTGGCTAACGTTTTTCAACATAGTTAAGACCCAAGCTCATTGTTGGACTGTGACCCCTAAATAGGATTTGACGTCAAATCCTATCCATCCCTAGACCCCTCAAAATGTCATTTGAAAACCATATACTATCTACTATGCAATGCACGTCCTCTTAAGAGGAGTTGAACCTGAAAGCGTGGAGGCCTTAGCATTAATGATTATATCACATCACTGAAAGAGGCTTTTAATATCTTGAACATTGTGAGCATGAAGAATATGGTGAAGGAATAAAAGTTGCCAAGGAGCATCCCCTCCACTGCTAGCACTACGCATTTACCAGCAAGAGCAACGCCTTGAGGTATGGGTGGAATTGTATTCTTGTTTTTAAAATATCCTATTTGTAATTGGATAGTTTGATGGCATTTGTGGTTATTTTGCTCATGTCCCAACAAAATTTATTGGGATTCTGTAAGCCTCTATTTCAGTTTTAAATCGGATTTGTACAAACAATTACTATTGAGTCTTGGCAAGTATTATATAAGCCTCAACATTAGTGCACAACCTTGTGTGACAATACTCTAGTTTCTTTCTCAATCTCTTAATCTCTTAGCAAAGCAACTATGGCACACAAAATGCTGATTGATGAAATTAATCTATTAGATTTCTTTACTCAAAAAATCAGCATCGAGTTCCCTCCACCGCCAACAAAATTGCAAAAAGAAATGGATTAACAAAAAACTTGATTTAGTAGATACAAAAGATAAATTCTTCATACAGTTCAAACATTGAAGAATCTTTAACTACAGAAGGTTCATTAGATATAGATGACATTTGATATAAAGAACATTCATGCTTTTCAAATATAAAGGATTCTCCTTGAAACAACAAACTTCCTAAAAAGGAAGTTAATTCTGAAGATTACAATGATAGCACTAGTTGAATGTGCATGCAAGGCAAGAAGTTTGAAAGTTTGAAAATGGAAAACTGACTAACAATGCATTTACTTGTTCCACAAGGAGAAAAGGAGAGAAAATAAAGAATGTGTATTAAGATTTTCGAGACATCTTTATCAGAGGAAAAAGCTTATATTTATGGGCAATGACATTGTAATGAGAAAAGTTATCAACAAATTGCCTTAGACTTGACAACAAATATTAATATATTGATTGATAACACATAATGCCAAACTAACATCATATAATAACATGAATAACATATTATATGAATAACACCTTATGTTATGATGATCACAACCAACATCTAATATAAATACAATATTTACATAAATTATCCTTGTTATTTATTAAAAAAGAAAATACATACATATGAACATCACTTCTACATGTGGAGATCAAACAATTTATTTAGCTATAATATCTGCCACACAGCATGGAGCATGAATATGTGTCTTAGTTCCTTGGAGCTCCATGTCCAAAATGGTAAGGAATAAGGTTTGTCTTAGTTCCTTGGTGCTCCATGTCCAAAATGGTAAGGAATAAGATTTGTGCACATAAGAGCACAACTCTTCCTTTCCAAGTTAGATTTCACATTATCCTACCATGTGGCAAGAAAAAGTAATGACAAAAATAGAACACTATGATCCTCCATAATGTCCCCAAATATTGTCATACTCAATACATCAACGTGGCATATTTGGCATATTTGTGGTTGTGCCTTTTCGATGATACAATAAGCATGGATGATACTTGTATATCATAACTTTCAGTCATGTAAATCAATAGGCATAATGCAGAACCAAAATGGCATAACAACTATATTTTTCAACCTAACAGTTGCCAATGCAATTACGCCCAAAGCACCCATGGATCAAAGAATAAATTTCCAAGCCAGACTATGGGATGAAAACAATTGAAAATCACCTTTACAAGTCAAATCTAACAATATGGGTTACGTCAATTCCCCTCTTAACTAGCTTGTTGCATCAAGGAGATAACGGAATACTAAAAATTCAATATCAGACTAAAATCCTTGCTTTTTTTGGGTCATCGCCTTTCCACTATAGGCATAGTCTAATCGTTTTATGTTTTTGACTTTCCAACAACTATTACTGAAATTCAACAACATAATTGTTGGCAAAATCACAATTTTACATTGTTTAAATCGTTTTTTTGAATGAATAAATCGATTCAGCACCCTCAAACACCCAGAATATGCAATCTCAACCACTAAAATCTGCAATTTTCTAAATTTCTGACTAAATTTTGGGCAAAACTTGTCAAAAAAAAGTACCGGAAAAAAGTAAAAACACAGAATGTTTAAACTATGTCTTCCACTATATAGTAGTATTCTTGGAACAAAATAAATGCAAGAAACAAGGCTAAAAATGAAGAAATTTACCTCATGTAACATTGTGTTACAGTAGAAGAGTCGAAATCCAATAAAATGGCTCATCCGAATGTCAAAAATAAGTCTCTCAAGGTAGCCACTACACTTTAAAAGCAAATTGTTGTAGTATAGAAAATAAACTAAGCATAATAATTAATAAATACTAGGACTGAATGTTAAGGAAATATGACAGGTCATGCTGTATATACGCTAGTCTGTCTGAGTGCCATAGACATTCCTGGTCAGCGTGCCATTTACTTTGGTGTCATATTTAACGCTTCCAAGGTAACCCAATGACCCTCTTAGTCCTCTTACTAACATATGTTGTCCATACATTTAAGACCCCACGATACAATGCCAACCTCAACCCAGTACATGGCTCCATGGACGAAATAATTATGTGGCTACTCTATCCTGTACTTGAAGATCATAGACCTCATCATAGCACTATGGTTCTTTGATCTCTTTTACATAATTGAGTTAAGAGGTGCTTTGCTTATACAGCTCAGTATGAGGGAGATGTTGTAACATGGGTAACACGGAGGTCATCATATGTGGGCCTGTATAATATTGAAGAAAAAATATGACTACCCATATAATATTGGAAAAAAATAATTCACATTATTAAAGCAATATATAAGACCAACCAAATATAATGAAACAATAACAATAACAATCAGAAAAGCTCTTCATATAATCCAAACTAAATGGCTCATCTTACACTTAACTACAAATTGATAACATTTTCTTATAGAAAACCATGTGCTTTCTTGAAATTAGAAAAACAATACCAGAGTAGAGCCATCTTAATCCAGCATCTATCAAGCCCTAAGAGAGAGAAAATCTGAGGTGAAAACCTTCCCTTGAATTTTTGCACCATAAAAACAGATTGCACCTAGGGATTTGATACCTCTTTGCGCTTGATAGATCGAGATTAAGATGGATCTACACTGGTCATAGTTATAATCAGCAACAGTGAATAAAACTAAACATTGCAAATCTGATATATGCATTTCATATTAGTTTTCTGCATGCAACTATCTAGGCTGTAATAACAATATTATGCATAACAAATATTGGATTTATTCTTAAATATTTAGTTTTAATAGTTAGCAAGCTGAAGGCAAAGGAAAAAAGTAGATTTTTAAGACTTTGTACTTCTTTGTAAACCTGCAACGTACTTTAAGAATTTTGAAATACTTCTCCAACCATACCATATTATTCATAAGTTGAATAAATAATGATTTAGAAAGTTCACCTTCCCTTTGTGATAGAATAAAGACGAATAGAACCATGTTACTTTCATTTTCGTATGTATTTACAGGCTGGTGCAAAACTTGCATCTTTGGTTCTCTACCAAAAGATGTAGCAGTGTTTTTGAGAATAATACATCTAAATTTGACAATAATTCCGGCGGAATAATTTAGAATTAAGAGAGGCATAGAGCTAGCTTCAGTAAAATAATTAAAAAAAAAAAGACATCGATACATAAACTCACTTGATTGGCAAATCCACAGAATACTCAATATGATAGGGCATATAATAAATCAGCACTCAGTATTGGCCAGTTCTTTGAAACATCCTCCACATGCTCCCTTCAACTATTCTGCAGAAAATGTAGTGGAAATAGTTTGTAAACAACACCTTTAAGTGTTACTCTTCTGAAAAAAGAGCTCTATACCACACAATTTTGATTAGAAGAGCAACTAATGTTAAACACTCTGCTCAGTTATCATCTAAGTTGTTCACCTATAGAGCTAGCATGTTTGGGTGATAATTTTTTCACTTCAAAAGAGGAACAGACAAAAGAGTTCATGAGCTGACTCGATATACAAGATTCTGTCATTAAAAGTTAAGGATAGTCAAACTTGGAGGCCACCACATGAATCCATACAACATATAATTTATATCTAATAGAGATTCAATATGGTACTTTACGTAAGAAAAAGGAGATACTGGAAATCTCAAAAAATACAAGATAAATAGTGCCTTCTATTCTGTGAGTAATCGTTCAGATAAGTATCCACTGGGTTGTAGGTTGTAACATTTCAGCTGAAAATCTCAAAAAATACAAGAGAAATAGTGTCTTCTATTCTGTGAGTAATCGTTCAGATAAGTATCCACTGGGTTGTAGGTTGTAACATTTCAGCTTCTATTTTGGAAAATATGACACTATAAAAAGTGTTCCAAAACCCATCAAATAGTTAAAATAAGAATGTCGAGTGCCAAATGTTAAGATCACTCTCAGATCATGTCAATTACTAACTCGTTCCCTCATCAAGCACGATTATAACATGAGCAAAACATAGATCGCGGACCCTACCAGACTCCACACCACACGGCATGAAAACCCGCGAACGCAGCACAGGGCAGAGATGCTCCTGACCTGCAGACACACGCCAGAGAAGACAAGGAAAAAAGGCGAGAATATACCCAGAGAAACCATTAATACGCACTCAGTAGCCACGCAGACATAGAATCACTAAAACCAAAGAAAAAATATAAGCCCAAAAGAACACACGCACTTATACAGAAGAAACCCTAGATTCACGGATCAGAAGACACGCTCTGAAGCACAGCCCAGACAAAACCGTACGATTCTATAACAGAAACCGTAGACATGGACACAAAGAAGAAATACACAGGTATTTATTTCTGAAGTTTATTGGCAACATACAAGGCAGAGAATGTCCATCCAAGAGTCTTTAAAAGTTTCACTGGCATCAATGGTTACAGTTCTTTAGTGATGAAATGTTCAAGAAATTATTCAGAATATATACCTCGATGAAAGAATCGATCCTGAGCTCCCATGTGCTTGCTTCTGGTCTTGTAGCCCAAGCATGGATGGTCTGCTCAGAAGGGCACTGAAATTATTATTGGGGATTAATGTTATGCGCAGGTCTTTGAAGATCTTAGGTAAGATGGGTAGGATGAAACTTGCAATCAGAAGATTGGGACACAACAACAATAGATAGATTACTTACTCCAGACGAAGGAATGGCATTATGAAGAAGGCCAAGGCGTTGGCAATACTATGCGACATAGATATTTGTCTCTTGATGTTCTCACCCTCTGGAAAGTCCACAATCTTCAAGGACTTGTCCTGCAGGAGATCCACGTGAACCTCCACTCCATAACCTCACATTTTGTAATCGTCGAAATCTTTGTAGTTTGCATAAGAATTGGATGAGAACAATGGCAGCATTTCGGTGTTTGGCTCATGAGGTTGCGGTTCCGATTCTGCATCATTCATTGTGGGTTGCATGGAGCGCTGAGTTTGAGCACCACGAGGTTGCATTCCGCCATTTGCATGGAGCGCTGAGTTTGAGCACCACGAGGTTGCATTCCGCCATTTGCATGGAGCGCTGAGTTTGAGCACCACGAGGTTGCATTCCGCCATTTAAAAAAAATTCTTACGGTGCGATGTTGTGCAGCATCCCATGGATGGAGCGATCTTTCAAAAACTTTTCATACGATGCGATGTTGTTTCGATGGATGTAGACTGTAGTGATCGTCCTCTCGAAGGAAATATGTAGAAAAACGGTCACCAAGAGCTTCACATGTATCAGGTGCTTGTGGCACTTTGGCATGTTTTTTTAACAAATTATGCCACATGTAACGGTTAATTTGTACTAGTCTATTGCATTGGACAGATCAATAATACTTTCCCATAAGATCTGCAAACAATTTGATTAAACGCTACATCTCATTTCACAGCCATTGGTAACCAAGAGCTGAATAATTGCTAAATTTAGAGAATAACTCTCCACAACTGGCCGATTAAGAAGTAGACATTGCCACTAATCTTATGTTTTTGGGTTGTGCATTGATAGTAAAGAGATGATCATTCAGACTTGAACTCCAGACTCATTAATTATTGCCTAAAGGCAACTTTGTCAATGCAATTTTTAGTATTGGTAAATGGAGAATTTTAGTTTAGAATAAATTGTGGATGAGTGTTATATTTTAAAAAGGGGCTTTAATTTTTGCATTGTTTACAACTCTTTATCCTATATCCTTCATGTTTTAGTGTAATTATATGGATTTGGCATTCAATTGGTTATGTGAAGGTATCTTTTTATTATTATGGATCTGTTTGATTTTTTGCCATCCAATAGCAATTGATATGTACCACCAATGTTTGAAAAAACCCTGCTCATTATCCTTGTCCACATGTGTCTATCCAAGTGTCCCTCTCCACCCAAATATCTCCTTGGCTCCATTGATTAACTTGCTGCACTGAGGATGCAGCTCCAATTTTTTTAGAGAATATAAAACATTAATATAATATTTAATGTTAATCATCACCATGGTTTAATTTGGGCCAATAATCAAACATATTATATTTGTACTACCACCCATAGCATTAGCATTTAAAGTACATATGTCAACTAAGAAGATTAGCATATTGATTGCTGCGCATTGTAGACTCGGCAATTTTTCTACTCTTATAACTAGAGAATTGACATGGATGACAATGGGCCTTGTTACCCCCTCTCACCTAGGGGTAACTAAAGGAGATCATGTCTCATGGTCCACATTGCAGACAGTGATCCCGATGATGATGATCTGCATTCTCCACAAACAACACCCCCTCAGAGGCCTCCCCCCCCCATCATTGCTCAACGCATTCACTTGATCAACATGGTTTATCTGATGATGGTGGTCCAACACACATGAGGTACATTAGCCATTGTTTCATATAAAGTGTTACAATTAATGCATTATGCATTTAGGTGAGGATCATGGGTTGAAGTCAGATAATGGATCATGATTGCTTGGAAGTTATGATTTTTGCCTCATTTCACCTTGGTGGCCATCATATGTGTCAGAGTCTAGCGTTATCTCTCTCGAGGAACAGGGGTACTACTGTGAGACCTTGATAGAGGTAACGTATCATTCCCTTACATACTTAACACATTCCATCTATTTTCCTTCCATTGTCCTATCTTTTGGATATGATTGTTACATGTATCCCAAAAAGGTTTGTTCCTTGTTCCTCCTATGAGAAGGGGCTAAAATGTCTGAGGTTGACAGAGCTTGTAAAAAGAATAAAAGATGTTATAAAAAAAATAAAATAATGGGATGACAAATGACAAATCAAAATTCAAAAAATAGCTTGAGCTCTACCCCCTCGCTATGAGGTGATTGCCCCAAGTCCTAATGCACAGAATGCATATCAAATTAAAAGGACATAATTCCAATAAAGAATTGATAAATGCATGAACTTGAAAAGGGTACTTGCAAAGCAATAAAAGAATATCAAAAGGCAAGAAGGGGTTTGGAATACACACACTGTCGAGGAAAGAGTAACTCAAGCACCAAGTGCTCCCTTTACAAAGGCACTCATGGAAATGAACCCACACATGGCCTTGCATGTCAATGACACCATGACCATGAAGTAAACCCCATACCATCTCATTCACTAATGCTTACACTTTGAAGGGTTTCTCAGAAACTACTCTCTACTTGGGTACTGACACACCTATTAGTGTCTTGTGATGGTCCTCCCATGCTTAAACTTGGAAAATTGCATCAAATCTTAAGTTGGTGTGAAGTTTGAAGAAGATACCTAATGTGAAATAATTGTGTGGCTATTGTATTAGGTTGTGGCTTACTTTGTATGATTCTAATGACTCTTGTATCTTGTAATGTTGGTGTTACTTTATTCTATGAACCTTGCTTATTGATTATGCACCCTTGGAGATGGTCTTGTTAAGGACGTTTTTATGCTTGTACCTAGGATGATTGCACACTATATGGAGGATGTTAGGGTTTTGATGATGTGCATTGGCCTTCTTGATGACTTGGCATGCTTTGGCACACCTTCCATCAACACTTGGACCTTGGACGTTACATTAATGAGCTTAGGCATTGCATATACAACCTGATGTGCCATTGAGAGGGCAAGAATCCCCCACCCTTGGACATTGTACCCCTGAGGACGTTAGGGTTTTGATGGATGTCGTTACACTTGTTGAAGATGGTACACCCTTTTGGAGGGATGATGGAGCCTTTTCCCCACAGGACGTTGACATTTTCACCTAGGACGATGTACACCCAAAGGATGATGTCATGCTTGGAATGGTATGATCTTGCATTGAGTCGACCTAGCATGTGGGTAATGAGTTGGCACTTGTTTGATGAGGAGACATGACCCTATTAATGAGGGGATGTGACCCTTTGATGATGCTTTGCACCTCTTGAGGAGAGACATGGCCTTTTAAGGCCCTTGTACCCCTTAGAGGATGATGTCGCCTTCCTTGGAGACTCTCACACCTACATGTGTGACCTTTTGAGGAGATGTTTTGATGTTTTAGCATTATATTTTTATGTTGGAGGCTATTTTGGGGGTCAGCTTGAGACCTATCCACATTTTATCATGGATTTATTACATTTTAAGGGATTTTAGAGAGATAAGGCACCAGGTTTGTCTCATATTTATAGAGGATCATTGCCTCATTTGTAAATCATAACTCATCTTGTAGAGAATCACTTCTAGCACTTGTTTACTCTCTTACTACTCATGGAAAACTTATGTGCACTTTTTGGAAATTGATCTAGTGGATGTTTTTTCAAGTTTCCTGTGGATGACTACATATTACGGTTTCTTTCATGCTCAACGACCTGACTAGTAAGTGTTATTTTCAAGTATATGGTGGTTTATTCTTGGTGTCTTAAGTAAATGTTTTATCAAAGTTGTGATAATTTGCATGTTATCTTGTTTTCTTTGTATAATCTTTGTTTTGAAACCCTAGGAAGGCTTGCAAGTGAGCTCCATTCCCTTGTTATCATTCATTTAAAGCTTGTTGAAGCATATAAGGGTATTTTTAGGGCTTGAGTGGACTCCCCTAGTCTTATCCTTTTAAGGAAAAATTCTAGAGCTTGTGAGTGGACTCCTCTAGGGTTTTGACCTAAAATCCATCTTGATCTCTTGTTCAAAGCCTTTAGAAAACATAGGATGGATTCTTGGGGCTTGTGAGTGGACTCCCCTAAGTTGCTCTTCTAAAGAATCAATACCCAGGGCTTGTGAGTGTACTCCCCTAGGGTTTGATTCTTGAGTTTTCTCTTGTCTTTGCTCTCCAAAGAAGTTGCTTTTATTGACTCCATATGCCCAAGGAACTAGACGACACTAGTTTATTCTCTTGCAAAGTGACTTTGAAACCCTAATTTCACTCTCTCAGTGATGTCTTATGCTAGATTTAGGACGTATTGCATTGCATCTTCATTCTTTAGTCATTGATAACCTAACATCTAGGGTTTTATTTCACTTCCTACTTAGAATAATTCTTAACATCATTTATTGTTGCATTGTTGAAATTTTCAGCCAATTAGGGCTTGACGTCTTGCATGATTAAAGTAGTTTCATGTCATTTCACTTTTCAAGAAGCATTGGTTACTTAATCCATTAGTTTTAGCTTGCATTTCATATATCTTTTATTGTATTTCATTGGCTTTAGGATTGTTTTATTTTTTCTGTTATAACTTGTCATATCACTGAACTATTTATCTTTTTATGCAAGTTTTATTACAGCCATATATTTTTCTTTGATTAGTGTTTCAGGGTATTCTTTGACCTTTTTAGACTTGCTAAATATCTCTTAGTGTCTTGAACACTCACAAAAACCTTGAAACTGCCCTAGTTAAACCACCTTGTCTTCACCTTGAACCTTGATCTAGGTGATGGTATAATCAAGTAACCAAGATAAGAGGCGGTAGACTTGATTTATTCTTGCTATAATATTCCTTGAGGTTGCTAGGGAAGCCTCCCTTGTGTTGGATCTCAATCCTTCAATAAAATGAGCGAAGTAATTGCTTAGGTGACCGTGGGAAGTACTTCCATATGGTATGTTATCCCCCACTTTCAGGGATAACTAGGAGATCATGTTCTGAGGCCCACAGGTCCTAGACATGGAGTACCGAGAGCAGGATTGACTTCAGCATGGCCCAGGAGGGCCCACCTTTTCTCTCTTCCAGCATCCATATCCTATCAGCAGCAGCAGCCTCCACCACCATCGGCTTGGTTTTGTGTCAAAAAGGGTTCTTGCTTCATGAGGTAATTAGTTCAGGTATCATGGTATGTGTCACTTTGATCATCAAAACCATTGAATGTATGCATCTGATTCCTTTGATTTCTAACAATTGATTGGATCTTACACTTGCCCACTTGACCATGTTTTGGGGATTGACAGGGTGTCTTAGTAAGACTGTGTCTGTTGGTTTTGGTTAGCCACTGGGGTTGTCTCTAAGAAGCCATCATCCGCTCCCTTCACAATTTCACTTTTCCATCTTGTTTCCCGCTCACCTATCCCATTCCACTTGTCCGGCCTCTGGAGTGACCTTTTCTAGGATTGCACCTTATCTAGTGGGAAGAAGGGGCTAAAGGCCCAGAAGGTAAAAGCAAGCTGGTAAAAGATAAAAGCCTAAGAATAAAACCTCGAGATGCTTCGCCCAGGAATCCCCGAGAAAGCAATAAAAGGCTTCTCAACAAGAAACAAGAGGGACCCTAAAAAATAATAAAACAAGACCTAACCAGAGGATAGGGGGTCTCATCACGAGCCAGCCTATTAGGTCCATGGGTACCTAGCAATATGGCATTGCCATCAGCTGGTTACCATGCCAGGGCAGTGACCTTTAGTTGCATGGCCAAGGGAAAGGGGGTCTCATCACGAGCCAGCCTTCTCATTTCTGTAAAAGTACTTGTGGGTAACGTTGTCACCACTGGTCACCATGTCAGGGCAGTGTCCCCTAATTATCTCTTGAGCAAAGAGGAAAGAAAGAGCAATAAAAAATGAAATAACAAAAAAGAATAAAAGGCATGAATGGGCTTGGAAAGAATTGCATCCATGACAGGTACAACTCACCTTCTACAAAGGCACCCACAGGTAACTTCTTGCATCCTTGGCCTTCATCACACCCACCTGCTTGGACATCCCTTGACCACTTCATCCACTTACATGGCTTGGAAGGGGCCTCTTCCAGGAGCTTCCCTTATTCAGTAGACACTAGCCCAATAGGATGCCTTGCCCTTTTCCTAGACTTGTATAGTAGGTTTGTGTAACGTCTTTGAGCTATTGACTGATCTATTAGGGGTTTTATGCATGTGTTTATTAATATTGATGATGAAATGTGATTGACATTGCTATGATCCCTGTGACTGATGAGCCCATGGAGGGCGTAGCTTTTGATGTGCAGAACCATACCTGACGGACAAGTACCATCTTAGACCAGTACACATGGGGAGATGATCAGTTCGGACCTCCATGGGGCTGAAGAGACCATCAGGTGGATGTTGATACCCCATCAAGGGGAAAATACAGGATAGAGATGGATCCGGAGGTTTTCACCAGAGGAGAAGAGGACGTTCCACCAGAGGCACCCCGACAGAGCTTGATCTAGGGGGGATGACCCTTTCTCAGTGGAACGTTGGCCTTGGGAGGCCTAGGACATCACCATCTTGACCATGACATCACCCAGCATCATGGACATTTTGGGGGACAGACTAGGTAGCAGTGGCACATGTGGCAGGTTGGAGAAGCCTAAGGAGGGCTAACATTTTACTCCAGGACGCTCCATCTACCCAAAAAGGGGCTAACGTCTCCCTTGGAGGGGATTTTACTCTCTTTTCACCTTGATTTAATATTTAATTTGACAATTTAATGTAAAAACAGTATGATTTGATATTTTGGCCTTGTCGGCCTTTTACCTGACCTAAAATGTAAAATTAGGTCAAGGTTTTATAAATGAGGGATTTTCACTCTCATTTTATCATCACAACTCACTCACCACTTGGTGAGGTCTGAAATTTGTGCCCTCTCTTGGGTATTTGGCTGATTTAGGGAGGCACACTTGTTGAAGGAAGACATTTTTGGCATTTTATGGTGTTTCTCTTGAAGGAAGGTGTTACAACTAGGGTTTGCATGGTTATTTCTTGATGAATTGTAAGTATTTTTCTGCAAAACTTCTTGAATGAATGGTTGTAGTCTAATTTCTTGCATATATTTATGAATTTTGTTGAATCAAAACCCTAGGTGACAAGCACACAAGTAGGTCCTTGTCTCATGTCCCCATTAAGAGAAATTTTCAGCCATTGAAGAAGAAAAAGAGAGCCTAGCCGTAGCTACACTCCTTTTTCTTCCTCCCTTTTGCTAGTCGTACCATCTAGAACTCAAGAGGAAGAAGACATCCCAGGCCTAGGTTATCTACACTTAGGGCCGTTTTTCTTTTAGGGTTTGATAAAAGAGCCTTGTTGTAGCTACACTCTCCCTCATTAAACTCTCTTGTCTTGTTTTTTGTGCTTCATTAATGAGCTAGCTATTTTTTCCCCTTGCTTCCTTCATCTTTTGTGTCCTTTACTAAGTTGATTCCATTTTACCCTTAAAGGCAATGATCTAGAAGACCTCTTGCACTGAAGTGAAATTGATCACAAACAACTCTCAAAACTCTTTGAAACAAACCCTAACTACTAAACCTAGTCTAGGAGCTAACTACTAACCCTAATTGTTGTCGTCATCTTATGCTACTATATCAATARTGYARCAACGYTTTGTCTTTTGAGCAATTAAATGGTGATCTAAGGCATTTATTAGATGATGTGTTGATTGATTACATTGAATGCCATATTGTCCTAATATTTATTGGTGAAGTGACATTACTTGCATTGTTATATTTATAAACATTGACTTCGTCAATATTTATTTCCATATTGCTTATATATTTATCAGATAGTCTTATGAAGTACTAACCCATTGAATAGCTTGCACATATCAATTTGTTGTTGCTTTGTTCCAGGCAAGTATACTTCTTTATTGGTTGTTTAGCCGGGAATATCTGATTGGTGGTGACTTGTGAGGGGGGGAAATCTTATCTTTGTCTTATTAGCCTTTTGCCTCTTCAAAACCCAGGTCACCGAGGACATCTCCCCTGGGCCTAACCTCCCTAAAGAGAAAGAACCATCCCATTGTGGTGACATTGGGTGGGATTGGTTCTTGTTACGCCAGTTTGGCCTTCTATCTTATAACCTTTTCTCCTAGCTACAAACTGTGCAATAACATTTTGGCACCACTGTCGGGGAACACTGAGTCAAACCTTCCTCAGATGACACTTTTCAGTAAGCCTTGCCTCTAGAGTATTTATCTTACAAAGCTTACCTGGCAACTCCACTTAGAGTGTTTTCCCTTTATTCTTTTGATAGTTTCAAGAAAACTATCTAGCGACTCCACTAATGATGAAGCCAACAATGACTTCACAATGGGATCCCGAGAATTACAAGCCTTTAGACATAAGAAAAATCCTAGGATACCCACAATAAATACCCCCGATAAAAAGAGAATGGCTTCCTAGATTCACTAGTAGTGATGGGGAAAGAGCTGACTTTCATATGAATGATTTTTATTCTTATTTTGGACTTCATCCTGTCAATGATGATGTTGAAGATGTAGTGATGAAAAATTTTCCCACCACTCTTCATGGGAATGCTAAAAAATGGTATGATGATCTCCCCCATGCTAGCATCACAACTATGGATTAATTGGAAGAAACCTTTCTTGGAAAATGGGGTATTCAGTTGAAAGACGTCTCAGTACTAATAAACAGATTCAAGCATATAAAACAAACTGAGAATGAAACCATATTTGACTTCCAGAGTAGGTTTGAGAGCACTCTATGTCCGATTCCTAGAAGCCATTGTCCTCAAGAGAAGTACATTGTCTGTCTCTATACCCATGCGCTCCTGGCACACCTAGGTTTGCCCTTCAGTAGAAAGGGCCCAAAGACGCTCAATGAAGCTTACTACATGGCTACAAGAATTGAACAAAACATCTCCTTATTCGGGATAAAAGGCCTCTTTACCTCAGGTAATCTTAACATGGAAAGTTTGTTTACCCATGAGAACTTTATTGATGATTTCCAAGAAAAAGGGGAACAAACCATCATTCAACATAGGATTGTTGAAGACACAATTGAGGAGTTGGAGCCTAAGAAAAATGATGGAGTATCAGCCTGCACTCCTCCTTCTGATGAGGCCATCCAAGAGCCTGTTTCTCCTGCACAACAAAAGGACGATGAGGTTAGTTGTTTTCCATTTCAGGATCCCGATGACACCTTGTTCCATGATTCAGAAAATGAAGGAGAAATGAAAGCCTTGAATGAAGTAGATATTCTTTCCTGTACAATTGAAGACAAAGGAGCAACCCATAGGGGTAAAACAATGATGCATGTCGAAGACAGCCAAGCCCTCAAGGGTCCTGCGCAAGAAGAAACAGTAAGTTATCCTCCTCCCCAAAATTTTGATGATTTTCTTCTTTATGATTTGGGAAAAGAGGAGGAGATAGATGAGCATATCAGTGTTTTGAATCCTCCATGTTATGATACCGATACTGACACAGTTGATATTGATGAGTTCATACATGTTGGAAGACGTAAATGGGATGTAATTGGTTTTGGTATGGACCCCATTTATGACACTGAGAATCATTCCCAACTGTTACCTTTACAGTTATCACGACAGATTATCTTTGATTTTGACCAGTGGCAACAGGGAGATGATATATTTACCGATGCTCCCCAAACACCCAAGGTCGACCTAGTACCACGTTTTCCTGATGATTTTCGATCTTACCTCGAGTGTTTTGATGAGTACTCCTCCGAGCACTTGGATTCATTCTATGTAGAAGATTATCAACCACCACTGTGCTCGTATTTTGATGGGAGTAAGAACATTGTTTGCTTAAAGAAGGATTCTCATGACATTTTTCTCCATCCACCTATTATTACTTTACCTTACTGTTTCATTAAAGGTACGGTTGGGAATTACATCTTTTGTATCAAGTTTCCTCTGAAGCAAACCCGAGGATCCAAGGGTTGTTTGAAAACTACAGATTTGAGTCTGTCATCTCAGTTTTTCAATTTTCCCTTCAGAGTTTGTCAGTCGTCTGCCAGATCCTTGTCAGTCCCTTCAGAGTGTGAGGACGTCCCGGGTAGCCAGTTTGCAGACCTATTGAGTCGATGTTCTGAACCTTGGACTTTTCATGACCCCTTCCTGAAGTGGATTGAGCACTTTCATTGGAGATTGACGTGGCACGATTTTATCCCTCCCACCCGCCTCCATGAGTTAGACTTTGTGATCTCCGATGATATGATATATATTCTAACCCATGTCATTTTTCTGCTTGACTTATCACTATTTTGGTTTATGATGAAGCATAAAGGCAAGTATCGTGGGATGTTGTTGGGTTGGCTTCACTGGTTGTTTGACTACACCCAACATCCAACCAGTAGGTAAAATACAGGTAAGTAGTTTGCTTTACACTATTGATTGCTTTATTTCAGTCCATATATATATATATATATATATATATATATGTATGCTGGGGTGGAATTACCGCCCCATTTTTGTTACTGATGCTTCTACTTGAGATCAAGCAGGTCAGCAGGTTATGCCAGAGATGTTGAGGTTCTCATGCGCTCTACGGTGAGCACATGTCCCCGAGTTGGAGCCAGATGTTATCCCCCACTTTCAGGGATAACTAGGAGATCATGTCTCGAGGCCCACAGGTTTTAGACATGGAGTACCGAGAGTAGGATTGACTTCAGCATGGCCCAGGAGGGCCCACCTTTTCTCTCTTCCAGCATCCATATCCTGTCAGCAACAACAGCCTCCACCACCATCGGCTTGGTCTTGTGTCAGAGAGGGTTCTTGCTTCATGAGGTAATTAGTTCAGGTATCATGGTATGTGTCAYTTTGATCATCAAAACCATTGAATGTATGCATCTAATTCCTTTGATTTCTAACAACTGCGTGGATCTTACACTTGCCCACTTGACCATGTTTTGGGGATTGACAGGGTGTCTTAGTAAGCCTGTGTCTGTTGGTTTTGCTTAGCCACTGGTGTTGTCTTTGAGAAGACATCGTCCACTCCCTTTACAGTTTCACTCTTCCATCTTGTTTCCCGCTCACCTGTCCCATTCCACTTGTCCGGGCACTGGGTTGACCTTTTCTAGGATTGCACCCTATCTAGTGGGAAGAAGGGGCTAAAGGCCCAGAAGGTAAAAGCAAGCTGGTAAAAGATAAAAGCCTAAGAATAAAACCTCGAGATGCTTTGCCCAGGGATCCCCAAGAAAGCAATAAAAGGATTCTCAACAAGAAACAAGAGGGACCCTAAAAAATAATAAAACAAGACCTAACCAGAGGATGGGGGGTCTCATCACGAGCCAGCCTATTAGGTCCATGGGTACCTAGTAGTATGACATTGCCATCAGTTGGTTACCACGCCAGGGCAATGACCTTTGGTTGCATGGCCAAGGGAAAGGGGTTCTCATCACGAGACAACCTTCTCATTTCTGTGAAAGTACTTGTGGGTAACGCTGTCACCACTGGTCACCATGCTAGGGCAGTGTCCCCTGATTATCTCTTGAGCAAAGAGGAAAGAAAGAGGAATAAAAAATGAAATAAAAAAAAAGAATAAAAGGCATGAATGGGCTTGGAAAGAATTACATCCATGACAGGTACAGCTCGCCTTCTACAAAGGCACCCACAGGTAACTTCTTGCATCCTTGGCCTTCATCACACCCACTTGCTTGGACATCCCTTGACCACTTCATCCACTTACATGGCTTGGAAGGGGTCTCTTCCGGGAGCTTCCCTTATTCAGTAGACACTAGCCCAATAGGATGCCTTTCCCTTTTCCCAGACTTGTATAGTAGGTTTGTGTAACGTCTTTGAGCTATTGACTGATCTATTAGGGGTTTTATGCATGTGTTTATTAATATTGATGATGAAATGTGATTGACATTGCTATGATCCTTGTGACTGATGAGCCCATGGAGGGCGTAGATTTTGATGTGCAGGACCATACCCGACGGACAGGTACCATCTTGGACCGGTACACATAGGGAGATGATCAGTTCGGACCTCCATGGGGCAGAAGAGCCCATCAGGTGGATGTTGATACCCCATCAGGGGGCAGATATAGGATAGAGATGGATTCAGAGTTTTTCACTAGAGGAGAAGAGGACATTCCACCAGAGGCACCCCGACAGAGCTTGACCTAGGAGGGATGACCCTTTCTTAGTGGAACGCTGGCCTTGGGAGGCCTAAGACATCACCATCTTAACCATGATGTCACCCAGCATCATGGACGTTTTGGGGGGCAGACTAGGCAGCAGTGGCACATGTGGTAGGTTGGAGAAGCCCAAGGAGGGCTAACATTTTGCTCCAGGATGCCCCATCTGCCCAAAAAGGGGCTAGCGTCTCCCTTGGAGGGGCTTTTACTCTCTTTTCACCTTGATTTAGAATTTAATTTGACAATTTAATGTAAAAACAATATGATTTGATATTTTGGCCTTGTCGGCCTTTTACCTAACCTAAAATGTAAAATTAGGTCAAGGTTTTGTATAAATGAGGGATTTTCACTCTCATTTATCATCACAACTCACTCACCACTTGGTGAGGTCTGAAATTTGTGCCCTCTCTTGGGTATTTGGCTGATTTAGGGAGGCACACTTGTTGAAGGAAGACATTTTTGGCATTTTATGGTGTTTCTCTTGAAGGAAGGTGTTACAACTAGGGTTTGCATGGTTATTTCTTGATGAATTGTAAGTATTTTTCTGCAAAATTTCTTGAATGAATGGTTGTAGTCTAATTTCTTGCATATATTTATGAATTTTGCTGAATCAAAACCCTAGGTGACAAGCACACAAGTAGGTCCTTGTCTCATGTCCCCATTAAGAGAAATTTTCAGCCATTGAAGAAGAAAAAGAGAGCCTAGCCATAGCTACACTCATTTTTCTTCCTCCCTTTTGCTAGTCGTACCATCTAGAACTCAAGAGGAAGAAGTTGTCCCAGGCCTAGGTTATCTACACTTAGGGCCATTTTTCTTTTAGGGTTTGATGAAAGAGCCTTGTTGTAGCAACACTCTCGCTCATTAAACTCTCTTGTCTTGTTTTTTGTGCTTCAATAATGAGCTAGCCCTTTTTGCCCCTTGCTTCCTTCAGCTTTTGTGTCCTTTACTAAGTTGATTCCATTTTACCCTTTAAGGCACTGATCTAGAAGACCTCTTGCGCTGAAGTGAAATTGATCACAAACAACTCTCAAAACTCTTTGAAACAAACCCTAACTACTAAACCTAGTCTAGGAGCTAACTACTAACCCTAATTGTTGTCGTCATCTTATGCTACTATATCAATAATGTAGCAACGCTTTGTCTTTTGAGCAATTAAATGGTGATCTAAGGCATTTATTAGATGATGTGTTGATTGATTACATTGAATGCCATATTGTCCTAATATTCATTGGTGAAGTGACATTACTTGCATTGTTATATTTATAAACATTGACTTCATCAATATTTATTTCCATATTGCTTATATATTTATCAGATAGTCTTATGAAGTACTAACCCATTGAATAGCTTGCACATATCAGTTTGTTGTTGCTTTGTTCCAGGCAGGTATACTTCTTTTGGGGTTTTACTTCTTTATTGGTTGTTTAGTCGGGAATATCTTATTGGTGGTGACTTGTGAGGGGGGGAAATCTTATCTTTGTCTTATTAGCCTTTTGCCTCTTCCAAACCCAGGTCATCAGGGACGTCTCCCCTGGGCCTAACCTCTCTAAAGAGAAAGAACTATCCCATTGTGGTGACATTGGGTGGGATTGGTTCATGTTACGCCAGTTTGGCCTTCCATCTTATAACCTTTTCTCCTAGCTACAAACTGTGCGATAACATGTTACACTTGTAAAGCATCTTGTGAAGTATAATGTTCCCAAGCTGTTCTTTGCTTGGAAACTTAGGTTTTATGCTGATTTTTTAAAGTTTTTGTTTGTTGTTTTGCAGATCTGCCTTCAAGGCTTGCATTATGGAGCTTATGTGGAGTTTACAGTGTGCAAGGAACAAGAATACATCAAATAACACATCCAATGACAAGATACAAGAGAGTCAACATAATATCAAAGCAACAACTTCAGGTCTGACCTTTATTTAGATAGTAGAAGATCTTGATACAATAAATCTGCAAATCTGGAATAGAATAACTGAGATATAACAACCCAACTGATGATAACCCTAAAATAAGGTAGAGAAGAGAAGATACAAGCCTCCAAAGGGCAATCTCTTGTAGGAAGATACAAGATTAATGTCTTTCCCTCTGATAGCTAGAAACCCTCTCCCAGGATGAGTTGCGCACTTCTTTGTGGCTGTACACTTCTTTGTGGCTGTAGATCATCATGATTTTGGCCTCCCTCCTCTAGGCCTCAAAAAGCCTCCAAAATTGGTAGAATAGTAGATCGAGGGATTACAAACCCCTGGGAAAAGTCTCAAGCTAAATGGAGGTGTTATGACACCCCAAATGAAGGAATCTCTCTGATATAGTGCGCCCTCCTCTAAAAATCATGCCAAGCTCCAAATAAATCATATATTGAAGAAAGCTCCTCAAAAATGGCATAGGCAAGGCACCCAAGGTCTATCAATCAGATCTCAATGGGTTTTGGCCACCAAAACCCCTTCCTCTCTCCAGATCAAATATCTCTCCTTCAACCAGTGTGCCCTCCTGCAACTATGCATTCCTTCTTCCTTCACTGACTGAGTAACCTGTAGTTGTTGTAGAATGGTGGGGGGGGAATATTGCACCTCCGTAACCAAGCTTGGACCAAGATAGATGGGATCTTTCACCACCGAGTTGATCTCTAGGGTTTGTTATCCCAAAACCCTCAAAACGTCTTTGGCTCTAGAGCTCAATATGCAAAAGTAATAATATCCAACATGAATGAGTGAGGCACCCTCCTTTTCTTTTTATACCCATGTTCTATTTCTTTGTTGAGTTAGTTGACCACCTCCTAAGGTTAACTCTTTTCTTTTCCTCCACTTACTTTACCTTTTCTCCCCAAAGTCACTTTTAAATTATAACAGTGTGCTTAGGTGAATACTTTGGGGTTTCTTAGTCCCCATGACTCATGAGACTATAGTCTAGTGGGGACAACTAGACTACTAAGTCTCTCATAACCTCTTATCAAGAGGTGGGGGACATTACATGAAGGATTTGCACAAGTGCTAGATATTGTGATAATAGGCCCAAGGTCATTGAATTGCATAGACCATTCCACAACATTCAATTTATTCTTATTTGGTTTGGCTAGGCTTCTCTATGCATGTTTTGACTCGGAACAACCAACTGGATGACACATGAATCACTAAGTTTCTCTAGTTGCGTCAATGTAAAAGTTTGTATACAATGTTAAATGTTGATTTTACACCCATGATTCTATCAATGATTAACCCAAACCCTTTGAGACCTTCCCAATGTTTTAATTATTTTTTTAGTTTTTCACTTGTTTATTTTTAAGATTTACGACATTAAACACCATATGGTGAATGCAATTGACATTAAACATAACCCCAAAAGTTGCAAATCATTTCAAATCAACTCATCTCAAGTGTGTGGAGGCTCTTCAACAATCTAAACTACATGGAAGTATCTCTTGGTTAAATGTAGATTCCATAAATGTAACCTTGTTAAAACATAATGAGATTACATTGTGAGGAGATTTCTTAACAACAACAAAAAACCTAAAGACTGGTCTAATTATACATTTTTTAAATAACAATCCTTTTTGACAACTTGATCAAGGATACATTGAGGTGGGTAGAGAAAATTTCAGAGTTTGATTAGGATACATTGATATAGGTAGAGCAAGTTTCATAGTTTTCCTACAAGCCATGTTATTGAAATGCTACATACTAGATGATGATTTTTCTAAAATGATGTAGGTTCGTCGCTTTATGTAAGTCTTACAAAGCTTACCACAAACCTAAGTGGTTGAATGCTAATGGGTGGCATTAAGATCAATGCAAAGGTGCTTGGATTCTATCTTCCATAGAAGATTTAAGGGTATTTAATTAATTTTAATTGGAGAAGAATAATCTAAGAAATGCATGGGTATTAACTTAATTTTAGTTAGAGAAAAATCATCCAATAAGCTCATGTTCAATGTCTAGGGTCAAAATGTCATAGCATTGTCCTAAATGTTTATAGGGAACACAAATATGTCAAAAGCTTGTGGAGAGTCTACTTTGTCATTCAAGAGGCGGCATCTTAATATTTGGATATAACAATGAACATCAATCATGGAACTTGTGCAAGCAGGTAATATCTTCTTTGATTTTTGTGCATTGTGTCCAATTGATCTCATATGAACCAGTGATTTCCAGCCTCTGATTTAGTTGTACTAGCGACCCACGAAAATGTCCCTAGACATAATGATCACCCTCAATTCCTTCCTAATCCAATATTCCTCCCACCATACATCCATTTACAATTAACTAGCTAGAAGCTCCTTTTGATGTGTACTAGACACGTGGCTATCGTCCATGTACAAATGAATAAGAAACACATGGAGCTATTGACCAAATCCTCTATTAGTTATTCATGGAGCATCGGACAGAAAACACCTCCTATTTTTTAGCAAAGTAAACACCCGGATTCACTTCAGCATTCTCTTTCCCTCCTCTTCGAGGGTATGCTAGTTAAGTAAAGTAGGTAGCACAACTACCTATAACATATAAAATATAAAGTGATCTATCTCATTGTACAAAATGACTCCACTGAATAAAATATTTATATTCCACATCTCCGATGTAATTGTGTATTCAGTTTTTCACACAGTTGATATGGTATCTTTCTATCATTGTTTATGGCTAAACTATTATGATGGTACAAGTAGCGTGTTAATTGAATAGTTATTATAATTGTTGAAGTTTTAAAGAGGGCACGAATATTGCGTCATCATGAACCATAGTGAAAATTATCCCAAAGTAATGTATTAAGTTGGAAGGCACTTTGTATGGATGATCATCTGGGATCCATGATGATCATAGAGACACCTAGCTGGTAACATTGGTAGCTACCTAGTTTATATGACAATGGCATTCACCATGATCAGCTAAGCACTTTCCTATCTTTTTATATATATGATATAGAATTGCATTACCCATATTTACCACATCTCATGGTAAGATAACTTCCATCTAGGTTGAGGGAGGAGTTGTTCTTATGAGAGAAACCTTATTTTCTTACCTTTGTGTTAAGGTGCTTCTTTATGTACTAAGGTTACATGTCTTATGGCAACAGTGATATGAATAAGGGGAGCCATGCCTGAGCTACTTACCTATTTCATAAGGTAGTAATGTTCACATGGGGCTAATAATTGGAGGATGGTTGTATCATATATACCTTCCCTAGCAGTACAAGGACCACTCACTGCACAAAAAATGCTAGACTTGATCATCACGCTGTTGATGATTACAGCTACGTGAGACATTCTCCAGGACACAAACTTGAGAGAGAGCCCCTAGGAGGCATGTGTGGTTCCTATCTGAGACAGAGTTGGAACGTAGAGATGGCCTCCTCCTTACAGAGAGTTGAGAAGAACTCCAGATGATTCTCATGTGTAACGCAGTGAGAAAGGAGATTTGCAGAGTTGGACGTGCTTGTGGCTGAGCATAAGGTGAACATGTGAATTCCCATAGAGCTCGGTGCATCGTCATGAGAACAGAAATGAAGATGATGTATTAGCATCCTCTGAGTAGAGAGTTGAGATCATGAACTCCAGATGACTCTCCTGTGTAATGCAGTGGGAAAGAAGATCTGTTGAGTGGACGTGCATGTGGACGAGCATAGGTGAACGTGATCCTAGTGGCTGAGCACTAATGAGAGTGGTTCTTTTGTGTAATGCAGTGAGATAGAGATATGGACATCCCTATGGATGTGCCCCTAGTGGCTAAGCACTAGTGGGTGTATTAGATCCCTTGCTATATTGTTCAAGAGTCAAACCAGCCTCTAACCCTAATTGTAATGTAAAGGGTACATGTCGGCCCCACCTTAATGTAACTGATAATTAATGTAAAAGATAATTAATCTGGTTAATATTAATTATATTATGAGATAGAGAGGTCAGCCCTGTTGTGCCAATAGACACTTTTGTTGATAAGTCTAATATAAGTAAAGGTAAATTCCCCATTGAGGAATCATATCTTTTGTGTGAGTTTGGAAATTTCAGCAAGTACATCTTCTTGGGAAAAGTGTGCACCTCTCTTGGGTGCTAGTATTCTAGGGTTTACAAGCACCCTCTTTTGTGCTAGGTTTTCTTGGTGGTGAAGGTCTTTCTCTTGAAGAATATAGCAAAGGATTTGGTTGGGTTTTCTTCCCTTGTTTAGAAGGGTTTCCCAGGATACTTCTTGTGTTCTTGTGCATGGTGTTTCTTCTTATGATCTTGGTTGCTGCAACATATTTGTTTATGGTTTAAGTTAAATGCTAAAAAGGAATGAACTTCATGCTTAAACCTTTCTCATTGAAAAATCAACATGGTTTCAGAGCATAGGTCTTGAAGAACCCATTGCACAAACAACTTTCAGCCATCCTCTCTCTCTTCTGCAGAAACTGTATGACCCTCCTAGAGTTCCCAGAAAATCCGTACGGCCTACTCTTATGGGGGTTTTCATCACTTGGCACTTGGACGGTGGGGATAAAAAGGGCATAGGTGTGTACGTCCTCCTTCAGCGCACCTCCAACAAGTCTCAAACTGCAATTCCGAGCATTTTGACTTTTTGGCCCTAGGGTTTCGCTAATTTCTGCAGAAAATTTCATAATTGTGTTTCTGCAACTCCTTAAAGGAGATATTCAACTTACCAGGGATATCTTATCCTTCAAAGGCTTATTGTTGGCAGTCATTAGCCCAACAAAATCTAAAAGTGCTAGCCTAGCCTAGCCGTTAGGTTTTCTAGCCTAGTTGACAAGGGTTTGTGAAGAATCCAAAAATGAGCAAAATCATGATGGGAGGCAAGCTTGATGGTTCAAGCAAACTCAGTTCCAGGAAGACAAGACCTCAGAGAAATGAAGACATCAACATCTTAGCACTCTCAGGTATGGTCCCTACCAATGATAATACTTGGTTAATTGATAGTGGTGCCTCCAGGCACATGACCGGTCTTAGAGATCACCTAACACATTTCATTGAGAAAGAGACACATCTACATGTTGTCCTTGGAGATGATGCCAGATATAATGTGGGAGGATTTGGAACTTCTACCTTCCAACTAGATTCAGTTATGCAACTTCAATTAAAGGAAGTACTATATGTACCCGGAATGAAGAGGAACCTTGTATCTATTTCTGCCTTGGAAGACAAAGGTTACAAGATTTCCTTCTTAGAAGGAAGAGTTCTTGCATGACACAAAGACTCTCATATAAGTTCTGCCAAGGTAATTGGTGTCCGAGAAAATACCTTGTACAGATTAACCATCAAACCAGTCCAAGCCCTGCTACATGACACTATCAGCTTGAGTGAGCTATGGCATAGAAGACTTGCTCACATTCATTATAGAGCTCTCCCAACTCTAGGGAAAATGGTAACAGGTCTACCAGAAATACAGATTCAACATAAAGGTGTTTGCAAAGGTTGTGCCCTTGGAAAAAATGTTAAAGGATCCTTCTCAAGCAGTGACAATAGATCCAAGGAAATCTTGGACTTGATACATTCGAATGTGTGTGGGCCAATGACTGTTGCATCTCTGAATGGGTACTTATACTATGTACTCTTCATAGATGATCACTCCCGGAAAACTTGGATTTACTTTCTGAAGAACAAGGATGGAGTCCTTGCAAAATTTCAAGAATTCAAAGCTCAGGTTGAGAATCAGACCGGAAGAAAAATCAAGGTATTAAGATCAGATAATGGAGGAGAATACACCTCAAAAGAATTCAACAGTTTTTGTATTGAAGAGGGGATCAAGAGGGAGTTCACAGTTCATTACAACCCACAACAAAATGGGGTTGTTGAAAGGAAAAACAAAACTATCATTGAGGAAACCAAAGCAATGATACATGATTAGAGTCTACATATGACTCTATGGGCAGAAGCATGTATGACAGCAGTATATGTTCAAAACATAAGTCCTCATAAAATCCTGAAGAACATTACTCCAAAAGAAGCATTCACCGGAGTGAAGCCTGAGATTGGACACTTCAGAATATTTGGATGTCCAATATATTTTCATGTACCTATTGCCATCCTTATACACACTTGCAAACGTGAGCTAAGTCCTGCTCACTTAGTGTGTCCTCGGAGGCACAATGCCTAGGTTCAAAGTCCACGTTGTCACTTTAACTTGAACCTCTTTTGTCTAGGCTAACTCCTAGGGAAGCCAAGGGGGGTAGACCCTAGTTACTAGATGAGATTAAGAGTTTTAATGTTCTAGGAGTTGGTTTTAATTGGTTAAAAGGTCAAGGGGAATCTAGCCTATGATGTCAATCAGCAAATGCAAGATGCAACTATCTAAGTATGAGAGTCAGACCTTTTCCTAGGGCAACTAAGACTAGTGCCTAAGATTGGGCAATGGGGTCAACTAAGTTAGGGGGATACGTTACAAGATAATTACAAGTTACAAAAGATTACAAAAAGATAGATAAAATTAGATACAAAAGAATATTTGAGATATACAGATTAAGACTAGATACAAAATATACAATATACTTACAATTGCTTGAAATGTGCAGGAAAGAAGATATTCAAGGATGAACAACCATCAACACAACAAGCCAAGCATGCTCACAACAGATAGACTTTCGTTGGACTTCTTTTCAATGGCCAAGAGACGCAAAGCACTCAAGACCCAATCAAGAGAATGCCTCCAAGTGGATGTGCACTTCTTGAAGGATCACACCATAGATATAGGAACAAAATAGATGAAA
>JZKD02S0884531.1:25785-41472 GCA_000966675.3 Picea glauca | reverse complement strand
GAGACCCCTCTTGGATCTTCAACAAGTGTCAAACATCCAAAGGGAAAGACAACTCAATGAGGAAAATGAGCCAATGAGATCAAAGGCTTTTAGGGTGAGGGGAAATGGCAAGAAGCTGAAGTGGAGAGGATAAAGCAAGGAAAGGTTAAGCGAAATAGGCAAGAGGAGACCCACGTATGGATTTAAGGAAGAGGTTACTTGCTTTCATGGAAGATGTTTCCATCTTCCACAAGCTTTATCCAATTTTTAAAGCATAAGCATGAGTTTGGAAGAGGAAAGGCGTGAGCTTTCCAAAGGAAAAACGTGAGGGGAGAATAGAAAGTCGTGAGGTAGGAGGAAAGCGTGAGGGGGAGTGTGTGTGTCACACTCCAAAGTGTGATGTGATTGGTTAAGGAAATGTTTAAGAGATGAAGAAGGGACCCACGCTCTAAATTAAGAGAGCTTCAAAAACCTACGTGGGAGTGGGACGTGAGCTAACCAAAGCGTGAGGTAAGGAGGGATGCATGAGGGTTGAGTGTGGGAGGAGTGTGGTGGCCATACTCCCAAGTGTGAAGTGAGTGGTAAAGAAGGGTGTACCTCATAAGGAGGGGCCCACAAACCATTATCAAAAAGAGCTATTAAGTATTCACGTGGGAAAAAGGGTACGTACTCTTTTAAGTGGGAAACTTTAAAAAGTGAATAATAAATTAAAAGAGTGGGTAAAGGGTAGGTAAAGGGTGTGGGTAGGTTAGGTTGGGTCTCTCTCAACATAATTTGCCACTTACTTCATCTAATTTGACTCATTATTACAAAATTGACATTTGCCCATGTTCTGAGTTTGGCAATTAAAATCACCATTTTCCCGAAAAACTCCTAAGTGGACAAAAAACTAGCAAAACTTGTCCGACTGAGTTGAAACTTGGTCCATGGATTTAGGGGGTCTCATTAGCTTTCTTTTGAGTACAAATACCCCTATCACAAATCCCGGGACCTAAGTTTTACATTAAATACCCAAAATTAATTAATTAATTAATTCAGAAACTTAAAAAAAACCTGGCTAAACTTGACGGAATTTCGCAAAATTTCGCGTGCTGTCTTACATGGTCATTTAAAACATTCCTAAACACTATATACCTAGGAATGACTTCATTATAACACCTTTTACCACTTTGGAGGATTCATTGGGTGGGAGTGAAAAACTCAAGGGAGATTAACCCGGCTGGTTAGGCCACATTAACCTCCTGAGGATAAAAAACACTCAGCGAAAGGAACTCTCCTAATGAAGAAACCCTAAGGAAAGTGACCTAACATGATCCATGTAGACCCATTACATTATAAACCCGCGCAGGGGTGCGGTAATCCCGATTACAAAACTGTGTGCTGGAGCAAAAAAATGCCCTGTAGAACCAATTAGTCTTCAACATATTTGCATCTGTTGATGCATATCTTCATGGTACATGGAGTTGACCCCCTAGTTGAAGAGGCGGTCAACAGTACCCAAAGAGAAGAGATCCAAGCTAGAACCTTCAGGAAGAAAGGGAACATTTGTAGGATACAGTGAATCCTCAAAAGCATATCGAATCTATATTCCTGGTCAGAGACAAATTGAAGTAAGAAGAGATGTTACCTTTGAAGAAGAAGTAGCCTTCCAAAGATCCAGAGAAGCTCAGATGGAAATTGATAGTGAGACAATGCCTTCTCCCTTTTCAGAAGTTCAGAGGGAGAAAAAAATTATTCGAGTTGATCTAGTAGCTCTAGTTGATCCAGTTGTTCCAGCTGATCTAGTTGCTCCAACCAACATACCCAGAGATATTACAGTTGGACATAAAAGGCCTGCTTGGGCCCGACAAACTCTACAAGAAGCAATAAGGCATAAATCCCCTCAAGGAACAACTAGAGAGATCACGAGAAAAAAGAGATTCTCAAGCTACCTTTCAGCCATGACCCACATCATTGACTCAGAGCCATCTTGTCATGGAGAAGCTTCAGGTGAACAAGTATGGCAAGATGCTTGAAGAATACCAATCTATATTGAAAAATGATGTATGGGATGTTGTTCCAAGACCAGAGGAAAAGTTTGTAGTGACTTCCAAATGGATTTATAAAATCAAGCATGCAGCTGATGGAAGCATCGAAAAATACAAAGCAAGATTTGTGGCCAAAGGGTTCTCACAAGTAGAGGAAGTTGACTATGACGAGACTTTTTCTCCAGTAGCCCGATACACCTCCATTTGTTCTATTATTGCACTGGCTATTTCCATGGGTTGGAAGCTACACCAGATGGATGTAAAGACAGCCTTTCTCAATGGTGAAATTGAGGAAGAAGTTTATATCAAGCAACCAGAAGGATTCGTTGTACACAATGAAAGATCTCATGTATGCACGTTAAAGAAAGCCCTATATGGTCTAAAACAAGCACCACGTGCTTGGTACGAGAAAATGGATGGATTTCTGATGAGCTTGGGCTTCAACAAAAGTGTTGTTGATCCAAACTTATATTATCACATTGATGGCAATGAGTGTTTGATTTTGGTCCTATATGTGGGCGACCTTTTCCTCATCGGTTCAGAGAGACTCATTGTTGAATGCAAATGAACATTGACTGCTAAATTCGAAATGAAGGACTTGGGGCTGATGCATTACTTCTTGGGACTAGACGTATGGAAAAACACAGATGAGATTTTCCTAAGTCAAGGAAAATATACTGTGGATATACTGAAAAAGTTCGGCATGACAGAATGCAAATCCATGCCCACTCTAATGGTAATGGATTTGAAGAAGATGAGTGATACTGATTCAGGAGATGTAGATCCACACTTATACCGACAGTTGATTGGATCACTGATGTATCTGGTTAACACCAGACCAGACATTTGCTATGCAGTAAATGTGCTTAGCCAGTTTATGAGCCAACCAAGACAGACACACTAGATAGCTGCAAAACATGTATTGAGATATTTACGAGGCACAGTTGGTTATGGCCTAAGATATGCCTCCAGTGTAGACTTGAGCTTGCAAGGATATGTCGATGAAGATTGGGTAGGAAGCGCAGTGGACAGAAAAAGCACCTCCGGTTGTTGCTTCACTTTAGGGTCTGCCATGGTTTCCAGGTGTAGAAGAAAACAAAGCTCTGTGGCAGTAAGCATTGCAGAGGCAAAGTACATTGCATTGAGTGTAGCAGTTCGTGAAGTAGTGTAGCTTCGCAAACTTCTGACTGACATGTTCGATCATGAGATGGATCCTAATACTATTCATTGTGATAACCAGAGCTGTGTAAATCTCTTCGAGAACCCTGTGTTTCATGACAGATCGAAACACATCGAGATAAAGTATCATTATATCAGAGACATGGTGCAGAGGAAGACAATACACGTGCAATATCTTCCTACTCATGAACAGATCGCAAATATCTTCACCAAACCACTTGTCAAGACAAAGTTTGAGTATTTTCGTGAGAGACTTGGACTAGTGGAGAATGCCTACCTAGCTAAGAGGGAGTGTTGATGATTATAGCTACGTGAGACATTCTCCAAGACACAAACCTGAGAGAGAGCCCCTGAGAGGGGTGTGTGGTTCCTATCTGAGACAGAGCTGGAACGTAGAGATGGCCTCCTCCTTACAGTGAGTTGAGAAGAACTCCAGATGATTCTCCTGTGTAACGCAGTGAGAAAGGAGATCTGCAGAGTTGGGCATGCTTGTGGCTGAGCACAAGGTGAACCTATGAATTCCCATAGAGTTGGGTACATCGTCATGAGAACAGAAATGAAGATGATGTATTATCCTCCTCTGAGTAGAGAGTTGAGATCATGAACTCTAGATGACTCCTATGTAATGCAGTGGGCAAGAAGATCTGTTGAGTGGACGTGCATGTGGACGAGCACAGGTGAACGTGATCCTAGTGGCTGAGCACTAGTGAGAATGGTTCTCCTATGTAATGCAGTGAGATAGAGATATGGACATCCCTATGGATGTGCCCCTAGTGGCTGAGCACTAGTGGGTGTATTAGATACCTTGCTATATTGTTCAAGAGTCAGACCAGCCTCTAACCCTAATTGTAATGTAAAAGGTACAGGTCGGCCCCACCTTAATGTAACTGATAATTAATGTAAAAGATAATTAATTTGGTTAATATTAATTATATTATGAGATAGAGAGGTCGGCCCTGTTGTGCCAATAGACACTTTTGTTGACAGGTTAAGTCTAATATAAGTAAAGGTAAATTCCCCATTGAGGAATCATATCTTTTGTGTGAGTTTGGAAATTTCAGCAAGTACATCTTCTTGGGAAAAGTGCGCACCTCTCTTGGGCGCTAGTCTTCTAGGGTTTACAAGCACCCTCTTGTGTGCTAGGTTTTCTTGGTGTCGGTCTTTCTCTTGAAGAATATAGCAAAGGATTTGGCTGGGTTTTCTTCCCTTGTTTAGAAGGGTTTCCCAGGATACTTCTTGTGTTCTTGTGCATGGTGTTTCTTTTTGTGATCTTGGTTGCTGCAACATAATTTTTTATGGTTTAAGTTAAATGCTAAAAAGGAATGAACTTCATGCTTAAACCATAGATTTCAGAAAGCCCTTTGACACAATGCCTAGAGAGAAGCTAGGGAAGCAGAGCCTAGAATTAGGGGTTTAAGACGAGTGGAAAGTTGCAGTCCATAGATTGTATAAACTAGTCAAAGCTAGGATCAGAACCCAAGAGGGTATATCTGAGAGTTTCAATAGTGATGTTGACGTAAAGCAAGGATGCCCCCTCTCTTGAACACTATTCGGGCTATATTTAAACAAACTGGAAGATTCGATCAACGGGAAAGGAGGAAGGGTAAACATCGTAGGTATTATACTAAAAATCCTTTTGTATGTAGACAATGCCATCTTAGCAGTGAAAACACTTTCACAGCCTACAGGATCATCTCTTGGCACTAGATACATTTTGCAGGAAAGTGGGCATGGAAATGAATATAGATAAAGCCAAAGTGGTTATATTATCCCTCAAAAAGAAGACAAATCAGAGTCAATTCCAGCTCAATAATGAACTTTTGGAGATTATCCATAACTACAAATACTTGGGACCAGAGCTCAATGAAACGATGAGTTAGGAAACATGTACAATAAAAAGGCTCCAAGGCGAGTGGAAGTCGACTTTCTTTCTACAAAATAGGTGCAGGTTGGTAAAGATATGGGGTTGGGGAATAATCAGCTCTTTATGGGTGTGATATTTGAGATCCAAGAGTTTCAAAAAGCAGGCAGAGTCAAATAGAGAGAGTGCAGAAGCACATAGTATCATCCTTTGTCTGACTGAAAGCAACTGCCTCCTACGAAATCATGTTTATAGAAACAGATTTGTATCCACTTGAATTGGAGGCAATAAGGAGGTTGATTTTGCACAGGGAAAGGGTCACTGATATGAACAGCAAACAAATTTCCAATAAAATCAGCAAATCTTGCAAAGAAAAAAAAACACACCGGAGCTCCAGTGTAGAAAATGTTTAGAAAGTTGGGGCATAGAGGAAGCAGAATGTCCACTAGATAAAACAGAGATGAAAACCACCTAGAGGGTTGCTACAGGAGGGGGAAATGGAAGAGAAAGGCATAGGAAAGACAGCAGTACTACATCATCCAGTTCAACCCCACAGGAGAAATCAAGATACAGGTATATCTGAAATTAAATATGCTCTGGAAAGAGAAACACATATTACCCCAAATAAGGACAACCTCACACATGCTACGATGTCAGACAGGCAGTTAGAAGGAACCCAGAAAAGAATGGGAGTGTAGGTCTTGTCAAGCATGTAAATCAAGGGAAGAAGAAACAGAACAAAACTTCTTAGTTCCATGTGAGGCTTACATATTACAAACACATCAGAAAGGGGTCGATGTTAGAGAGAATCAGCTGGACAGGAGAATTCCAAGATGGACAGCTTGAAGATATCACAATAAGGACTTCAACGATAAAGTGCCTAAGGGACAAGTTGACAAGGGCATGCAAAACGAGAGTAGTTGACCCACCCCAAAGGGGTTGACCAGATAAGTTGTTGAGTGGCTCATGCAGGGCATGCCTCATAGGGGCGTCCTTTTTCCTTCCTACTTCTTGTAGCATTTCTGCAATTTGACTTTCCTACTTTTGCACGGCTTGGCTTCACAAAGATTTAAATTTTCCATCCCATTGACCAACTTGCCTCGTGGAAGTTTTAATAAAATTCTATTCTATTCTCTAAAATTCATGGAGACCCTTAAATTTTGCATTGAAGGTTTGGGGTTCAAGCGCTCAAACAAGACTGATAGCACTGTATCTGGCCCATGAATTCAAGTTAAATGAACTCCAAGTGCGAAAGGTGGCTCAACATCAATGAAAAGCAGCATTTTGGTGGAGATATAATGTGGGCCATTAACAACAGTAATAAGAACGAGGAAATGAATCATGCTGCAGCCTTCGTTGTGTATTAGATGACGCAATCATACACAGTTGAATTTGAAGCCTTCAATAAACTAACAGCAATGGAAATGGAAACAGTCCACAGCAGAAAGAATAACAGAAAAAGTCGAAATTGAAGAACCAACAGCAACATTCTCCTTCAACCTTGTGGCTACCAACAAGGATGTCTTGGCATTGGGAAACTTGTGACCAATTTATGTTGAACAGAAAAAGTCAGATTTGTGCAGAACATTCCATTTACTGTGTTACAGTCTTGAGGAGATTGCATGTCAGTGAACAAGAGGCAGCCTTCATTAATATTAGACAAGAAGAACGAGGATTGTTTTCACCACTTAGGCACAGAACAGGCTAAGGAATTGAATATCTTAGATGGTGCTACAACTAGCTATTCGGTAACAAGAGCAGAATGAGATTTATCAACTGAAATATTCACCAAAAACTACATCCATTCAAAACTTGGCAAGCTAAACTATAAGAAATGATTTTCTCAACCCACCCTTCAGTTTCAAGAATAACATTGTCTACCTCAAACTTCAACAATTACAGAAGATAAAATAACTACATTTAAATCAAACAATGCACAGACAGTAGATTTTAATGTAAAACTATGCACAAATGGAATGAACCAAGTACAGATAATGGATAAATGTGCACAAGCTATAACGTCTAAGCTTTAAGTATAAAAATAACAAGCGGCATATCCCTATACTTAAATGCAAATACACAACTCTAATTGCAGGACAAAAACAAGAAGAGTAAACCTGCTCCGATGCCAAATACTGATATAGGAGAAGAACAATTGATGCAGATTAGTCCTGTAAATAACTTTGTATTTATTCTTAAAATTAATTAGTCATTCTCAAAAGAGGTCGGAAGTCCTGATCCAAATGTTAAAAGCCCTGTGTTTAATACCAAGATGCAAAATATTTTAAAGGGTCATGACAACCTCACACTTGGCATTAATCAGGCTAGTTGAGAGTTAGGGGAAAACAATAAAATACTGTTGTACTTTAACTATATATAAGCATCTCCATTCATTGTTTTGTACAGGTTGAGGAGTGGGTCTTCATGTATAATGTTCAGTTCTTGTCAAAAAAATTGTGTACATTTACAACGCTGCTGATTTTAAAGCTCTCCAATTTTGATGGCTCCATTTATCTGCTTTTGGCATCTTATTGTGTTTGTAGCACCTCGATGTATTCCTTCATACAGTTCAGCTCTCTCAATCTGGGATATATGCTCTTTGAAAGATTTTTGTTGTTCTTGATGTGTTGGAAAAGTGCTCTCTGTTGAGTACCATATCACATGTCTATACTTTTGTGGCCTCTTATTGTTAAATTGTTGGATAACAGTTTCCCTTAACATGGAATGATGGAAATATGGTAGATGTTTTATTTTTCATGTCTGAATTAATGGCTTTAATATAATTAATGTGATTGTGGTAATTTTTGTGTGCATATGTGCAATGTTGTGCATTTTCTTATATTATGCATGGATGGATATCATAATCGATAGTGATAGAAGACCCTATGCCTTAGGGTGGAATGAAATAAAAATAAAATTATGGAAATGAATAGTCATAGTGGGCCCCATGCTAGTCACATGGGCCACCGAGCTACTCGAATACATACCACTTGGTTGTCTTGTTTTACTGTGACAAGGGATAAATCCTTGCACAAGGCTTAACACATAAGTTACTTTACTTGGCCACACAGAGTAACCAATCTAGCTAGGGATGTTAAAAGGGAACCAACCCTGATTGTTCTCCGATTCCACTTTGCTTGGGTACGAGTGAAGAGTTCCCTAGCACCAAAGGGGTTATCTTGTGCTAGGTGTCATATGGATGAGGTGTGGAGTTGTACTTGGACAACCCATGTGTTGGGAAGCTAGAAGTACACAACTTTGACCCATGTATTTTCTATATAAGGAACCAAGTGGAGGTTTGGGAGTTGGCCATGCAACTCTCCAAAAATATACAGTTCTCCTCTATGCATATATGCACTTGTATATTGGTAAATATGCTATATGCCCCTTCTCAAGAATTGCAAAAAATGATTGAGTAGTGTGGCACAGTATATTTACCTATAGACAAATACATATATTCATGTAGTGAAGTTGATTCTTCAACTGGTCCTACAATGGTAATGCTTTATATGATTAGTATCCAAACATACCACAACACCTATGGCAGGAAAGTGGATTACAACCCTATAAGAAACATTGCAACCATGGATATAGTGTGATGAAGCCCTATTATACACCAAGTTTCTGAAATATCCCAAATCCCTCAGATCTGGATATTTACTGCTACGTTGTTGATCTGGCTGTAGATCTGATACTTCGGGGGTTTCTGGATGCGTTTTAAATGTTTCTGATTGCGGTTTTTGTAGTGTTTATATGTTTATAACATTCATGCAATGGGTTTGGAGCACAGACAAACTCAACAACTTCTATTAAGCAAAATAACTAGAATTACAATATTGCATGCGGGAAAATAAAAGAAATAACCTCAGCTAGATCATGAAAGAGGGGTCTTAGCCGGAATACAAAGAAAAAATCTAAACAAAATACCTGGAATGGTGGAGATAGGTAGATCTGCAGATGAGAATGAAGATCTACTGCATGCAAACCCCGATCTGTTGCATGCACTCGGAAACACCCACGGCAACTGCTGCTAGAGATTGGAATATCTGCCCTAATGGATAAACTCCTCGGATATGCCTGGAAATTGTCTCAACTTGGTCGCCCTGGCCCCAAGCAACCTCTCACTAACTATCGGCCTAAAGATCTTCCCTCTATGGATCTATATGAACCCCGGATGGACTCCCCTGGGGGTTGCGCACCTCCTAAGCTCAACTAGTGCACCCTAGTTGATCCGACCGTCGGAATCTAGATCTGACTGGATCAATGTGTGCGCCCTGGTCTCCTTTGTACTAGGTTGGAAGGGATTTCTCTGATCTGGTCCGATGATCTCTATGGAACCCCAACTGTGTCTCCTCAAGTGTTGTGCACTTTCTGGCTGGGAAATGCGCCTTGAACTATTCCTCTGTCAGAATGACTCAAGAACTGTCTCAAAAGGAGCACCTTGGTTCCTCCTCTAATGGGTCGGAAGGAATATGTTTAATGTACCCTAGTCGGGCCTAGCTAACTCCCAATGCCTCTCAAACCCTCATGCCCTCACCCTGTTGAAGTGTGACCTGGCTGCTCTGGATCTATATACTGTTGTTGAATACTGATGAAGAACCTGTGTGGTCCTCCCGGCAGCTAAGGTGTGTCTCTCAACACCGAAATCAATCTGTGGTGGTGGTTTCCTCCAGAAACCCACAAAACAATGGAGGTCGACTTCTCTCCTCTGGAACCTGTTTCTCAACTCAATAATCATCAATAATGAGTAATTAGGTCGAACTCATCCCTTTTATCTGTCCTCTATCTAATTCTCCGTTGACATGCATAGCTTAAGTGACTTTTCCTTAAGTTATGATTAATTATTCACTTAAGTCACTTTAAACCCCCTTTCTAGTCTAATCAGACGTTCACTTTAACTCTTAGTCGTGTTTCCCATTTTAATGTCACTTTTGGTTAGACTTTGATGAAATGACATTAATTAGAGAAATGTTCCCCTCTATGCTCGACCATAGTCTACGGGAACTGGTATACTACTTAGTCGCTCCCTGTTGGGTCATCATTGGGAAAGGGACATCACAATCCTCCCTTCACGAGATTGCTTGTCCTTAAGCAACATCAAGCCCAGGTGTTGTAGTATCTGTTCTCCCTCCCATGTGGCATCCTCCACTGGAAGTCCCCTCCATCTAATCAAGCACTCCCGAATGACCCTGCTCCTCAACCTGCGCTCTTTGTGCTCTAATACCTCCTCCGACACTAACTCCATCTAGCCCTCCTCATCCAATAGTGGTAACTCCTCTGAAGTGGTAACTTATTGCCCCACTACCTTTTTAAGGCAAGAAACGTGGAACACATTATGCATCTTACTACATTCTGGTAGCTCTAGCTCATAGGCCACTTCGCCCACTCTCCTGACAACCTTGTATGGCCCGTAGAGCCTGGGTTTCAATTTCTCTGCTCCGCTCTTCTTCAATGAAGACTGCCTGTACGGCTGTAATCGCAGAAAAACCAAGTCCCCCACCTCGAAACTGTGTTTGGTCCTCTGTTTATCTGCATATATCTTATGTTGGTTCTGAGCTTCCTATAGATTCTCTTTTACTGCCTGTAGGACCCTCTGACTCTCCTCTATCCAATCCTTGGCCCCCAGGGCCATGCTATCTCCAAACACCATTGTCCACAAAGAAAGGAGCGTCATATCTGTATAAAGCTTAGAATGGTGACATCTGGATGGACATATGATATGTTGTGTTGTAACAGTACTCACCCATGTGCGTTGTTGCCCTCCTACATAATTCCTCAGATACCCCTCCACCCATTTCTTAACGATCTATGTCTGTCCATCTGTCTGGGGGTGGTAGCTGGTGCTCGTGGCTAACTCTATGCCCACTAACCTGAACGGTTCCTGCCAAAATACAATGATGAAGCGCATGTCCCTTTCACTGACTATCTGCCTGGGTAGGTCATGCAGCCTGAAGACCTCCCTAAAAAAAAACTATGCTACCTAGATGGCCTTGTAGTCTGTGGGTATGGCAAAGAAATGTGCAAACTTGGTCAGTCTATCGACCACCACAAAAATAAGTCCCTGCCCTGCAATCGAGGAAGTCCTGTAATAAAATCTATGGAAACACTTTCCCACTTCTGCTCCGGAATGGGTAAAGGCTGAAGTAACCCAGCTGAGTGTGTCTGCTCAGACTTGTTCTACTGACAAGTCGCACACTCCCGGATGTGCCTCAGCACATCATCCTTGAGACCCTTCCACGAGAATCTCTCCCTGATCTGCCTGTACGTATTGAAGAACCCCTGATGCCCAGCTGTGGGTGAGTCGTGATAAGCCTTCAGAACCTTTCCTTTCAAGGTAGATTCTGGAACTAAGTAGATCCGGTCCTTGTAGAAAATGACGTCGTCCAAAACCCTGTATCTATCGTCCACCACCTGCCCGTCCATTACCTCACATGAAAATATGTTCTTGGAGTACCCTACTAGCAAGTGTGCCTTCCAGTCTGTGCAAATATCCATCATCGAACAACCCGCTGGCCTCTTGGATAAGGCATCTGCTACAACATTCCTTTTACCTTTAACATACTTAATGTCAAAGTCAAAGGCTTGAATCTTAGAGACCTATTTCTGTTGTCTCTCGCTAAGGTCTTTCTGATCCAGGAAATACTTTAGACTATTGTGATCAATCTTTACCACAAATCTGTTGCCCACCAAATACTGCCTGAATTTGGTTAATGCATGCATGATGGCTAGCATCTCCTTTCCTTATATAGAATAGAGCCTCTCCGGCTTGTTGAGCTTCTTGCTCTAAAAAACAATGGGGTGACCTCCCTGCATTAGAACTGCTCCAATCCCCACTCCTGATGCGTCTCACTCTAAAACAAACAGCTGTAAAAAATATGGCAAGGCTAGTATGGGGCATGTGCTCATAACCTCCTCCATTCGCTCAAAAGCACGTTGTGACTCCTTAGTCCACTGAAGAGCACCCTTCTTTGTCAGATCGGTGAGTGACGGCCCCAACTGTGAAAACCCCTTAACGAACCGCCTATAGTAACTACACAACCCAAAGAATGCCTTCAACTCTGTGAGGTTCTTGGGTGTTGGCCAATCCAAAATGGCCCTGATCTTCTCTCGATGCACCTGTACTCCCTAATTGTTGATGATGTGCCCTAAGTACAAGAGTTCTCTCATACCAAACTCGCACTTGGACTCCTTGGCATATAATGACTGTGCCTACATAATGCCCAAGACCTCCTCCAAGTGTGCCAAATGTTCAGCCCACGTCCTGTTGTATATCAAGATGTCGTCGAAGAATACCAAAAGGTATTTCTGTAGCTATCCTCTGAAGATGTGATTCATGCAAGACCGGAATGTAGCTGGTGCGTTGGTCAACCCAAAAGGCATGACCAAGAAATCAAAGTGCCCAAAATGGCATCGGAAAGTTGTCTTCTCTATGTTCTGCTCTTTGATGTTGATCTAATGGTAACCTAACCGTAGATCTATTTTGGTGAAGAAGACTGCCCTATGTAGCTCGTCCATCAACTCATCTATGTGCGGGATGGGGTACTTGTTCTTGATCGTCTTCTTATTAAGGGCCCGATAATCTATGCACATCCTCAATGTGCTATCCTTCTTCAGTACCAGTACAACTAAAGAAGCAAAAGGACTCGTGTTGGGCCTGACGTGCCCCATCGCAAGCAATTCCTTGATTGCCTTCTCAATCTCGTCCTTGAATTTTTTAGGTTGTCTATAAGGTGCGGAGATCACGGGTGTTTCCCCCACCTCTAACTCAATAGTGTGCTCAAACCCTCTGTCTGGTGGTCTCTCTGGTGGTATCGATCCAAATACTAGCTCATACTGACTCTGGAATGACCAGGTCTCTAGATAATACCTGCCATCTGAATCTCTCTTGGTGGTAATAAAGCACTCGATTCGATATGCTACATCACCATGTCGGAATATCCTCTCCATCCTCTTTGTTGACACGCTCTCCTATAGACATGCCCCTGAACACTACCCTCGACCCATTGGTATCCTGAAAAATCATAGTCAAGTTTTGGTAGTTTACCCCAATCTCTCCTAGTGAATATAACCACTAAACACCCAGTACTGCATCTGTATCTGATAAGTCAACTACATAGAATGCATCTGTCATTGTGTAGTTACCTAGCTTGACCTCTAGGTCTGGAACCATGTCCAAGCATGTCATGGTATACCCATCTTCCATGGCGACTGTAAACCCCTAAAACTCCTTAGTGTGTAACCCCCTCTGGGCTACTAAGGCTGCATCTATGAAGTTATGGGTTGCCCTACTATCTACGAGCCCTTTGAGTCTGATAGTGTTATACCTAGGTACTCCTAAAAGGGTTTCTATGTTACCCCCTTTCGCAATCCTGCGAGGTTTTGTCTCTCCCCTCACTGACGGTTCTACCTATGGTTGGGATTTCTTTGGAGGATGCTCTGGATCCTGTGCATGCTCCTCCTCTGAGTCACTGCTTGTTGTTGATCCGATCTCCTCCTCCTCCTCCTCATTGTCTGACTCCACCTCAATGTAGTGGATCTATCCCTTGCCCATGCATCTATGGCCTGAGACCCATGGGTCTCTGCAAGAGAAGCAAAGCTTCTTTCTCATCAAATCCCTCCTGGTATCTTCATCCAGCTTGGGTTTGCCTTTCCAATCCCTCTGAGGACTCTTATGATCCTTGTCTCTCTGGGGTACTGTTATCCCCGCCTTTTAAGGATAACTAGGAGATCATGTCTCGAGGCCCACATGTCCTAGACATGGAGTACCGAGAGCAGGATTGACCTGAGCATGGCCCTGGAGGGCCTATCCTTTTCTTCTTCCATCAGATTTGTCTTGTCAGCAGCAGCAGCGTCCATCACCATCGGCTTGGTCTTGTATAAGAAGAGGTTCTTGCTCCATGAGGTAATTGGTCCAGGTATCATGGTATGTGTCACTTTTGATCATTGAAACCTTTAAATATATGCATCTGATTCCTTTTATCTCTAACAACTGCTTGGATCTTACATTAGCCCACTTGACCATGTTTGGGGAGATTGACAGGGTGCCCTAGCAAGCCTGTGCCCATACGTCTTGGTTTTCCACTGGGGGGATTTCTGAAAAGCCATCGTCCACTCCCATCATAGCACCACTATTTCATCTTATCTCCCGCTCATTTATCCCATCCCCCTTGTCCGGGCATTGGGTTGACCTATTTGTAGGATTGCACCTTATCTCGTGGGAAGAAGGGGCTAAAGGCCCAGAAGGTAAAAGCAGTTGGTAAAATACAAAAGCCTAAAAATGAAACCTCAAGATGCTTCGCCCAGAGATCCCCGAGAAGGCAATAAAAGGCCTCTCAGCAAGAAACAAGAGGTACCCGAAAAATAACAAACAAGACCTAGTCAGAGGATAGGGGGTATCATCACGAGCCATCCTATTAGGTTCATGGGTACCTAACAGTACGACATTGCCACCATCTGGTTACCACGCCAGGGCAGTGACCTTTGGTTGCATGGCCAAGGGAAAGGGGGTCTCATCACGAGCCAGCCTTCTCATCTTTGTGAAAGTACTTGTGGGTAACACTGTCAGCTCTGGTCACCATGCCAACGCAGTGTCCTCTGGTCAACCCTTGAATAAAAAGAAAAAGAAGAAGAAAAAGCAAATAAAAGAATAAAGCAAGAAAAAGAATAAAGGCAAGAATGGGCTTGGAAAAATGCATCCATGACAGGTATAGCTCGCCTTCTACAAAGGCACCCACAGATAACATTATGCATCCTGGGCCTTCACTGCACCCACATGTCTGGACATCCCCTAGCCACATCACCTCACTTACATGGCTTGGATGAAATCTTCCTGGAAACTTTCCTTTTCTTGTGGATACTAGCCCAATAAGATGTCTTGTCTTCTTCTCTGATCTTGTATTGCAGGTTTTTGTAATATCTTTGAGCTATTGACTGATGTATTAGGGTTTTTATGCATATGCTTAATAATATTGATGATGAAATGTGATTAACATTGCTATGATCCCGATGACTGATGAGCCCATGGAGGGCGTAGCTTTTGATGTGCAGGACCATGGCCGGTGGACAGGTACCATTTGGACCGGTACACATGGGGAGATGACCAGTTTGGACCTCCATGGGGTTGGAGAGCCCACCAGATGGATGTTGAGACCCCATCAGGGGGTAGAGACAAGATGGAGATGAATCAGGGCTTTTGCACCGAAGAGGAAGAGGATGTTCCATCAAGGGCACTCCGGCAAGACTAGACCTGGGGGGAATCACCCCTTTTCAGTGGAATGTCAGCCTTGGAAGGCTTGGGACGTCTCCATCTTCACCATGACGTCATCCAGCTTCATGGATGCTTTTGGAGGCTGACTAGGTAGCAGTGGCACGTGTAGCATGTTGGAGAGGCCCCTGGGGGGCTAACGTTTTGCTCCTTGGTGTCTCATTTGCCCTAGAAGGGGCTAGCGCCTCCCTTGAAGGAGATCTTACTCCCGTTTTTACTTGATTAGGGCTTTTTACTTAGCATTTAATGTAAAAACAGTATAATTTTGACATTATGGCCTTGTCGACCTTTTTTATGACCTAAAAAGTAAAATTAGGTCATTGATACACTATATATTGAGGGTTTTGACTCTCATTTTATCATCATCTTTCACTCAC
>JZKD02S0884531.1:0-11695 GCA_000966675.3 Picea glauca | reverse complement strand
TGGTATCTTGGTCTTGGTCCACTGTGGAGAGATATAACGTGACATTGTACTAGTTGAAGGAATCTGTATTGAAGAATTGGTTGTTGGGTTTTCTCCCCCATGAGGGTTTCCCAGGATATATCTTGTATTTTGTGATTGTTTATCTTTCAGTGATCCTATTACATGCAATTGTTAATGAATGTTAAAGAAGATAACTGTAACTTCTAAAATTATAAGCCTTTGTAGAGGTGGTGCTTGCTTGCTTGAGATACCATTTCCTCGGTACTTTTCGCATTCTGAACCCCTTATTTTTCCTTTTGATACCCAGTTATCATTTGCAAGTCCCCTTTATAAGGTTTCAAGCTTCATTCCTTTATATTTTACTAGGCAATAGTCCTTTACAATTGGTGCATTCATTCGCATCCAAATAGGGGCGATTACCATTAGAGGGGGTAGAGCTCAAGTTGGCCTGAGGCTCTTATGGTGGCCTTTAAAATCTAGCAATGATATATATATAGCAGTTGCATCATCCTCTATGCCTTCAACCCCTTCTTTTCATTAGAGAATGGGCCATAGCCGAAGTTTGGGATATAAGAAAGGATTTATGATGGAAAATGTTAAGTATGATCAGGAGTAGAATGTTACCCTTGGGAGGGCTCCCCAATATTACCCCTTTTCCCTAGGCGGTGACAACACGGGACTAGGGCACAGAAGCTGACCACCAAGGTGAAACAAGGCAACCAAGACAATTTCTCAAGCAAGTGATCCACTATCCAACTTCAACCAAAGATCCTTGTTTACGTGCCCAATCAATTAAACACAACACCTTGCATGAAAAAGGGACTAACCATACCTCATGGTGATGTTGTCTTACCATGCCCCATACCCTGGGTTGCTTGAATGTGATGAGCCTTGGTTGATCTGTGTTGGGAAGCAAATCAAGGGGGTTGTTGGGCTTTATTGATCAATATGGCTCTCGACACTCCATGTCTGCTACTTGTGGGCCTCGAGACATGATCTCCTTAGTTACCCCTAGCCTGGGGGGGTAACAGGTACCATATTGATTTATGTCATAAAGTTTATCACATGCATATTTTATCATCATGTCCTAAGCCTATAACATGAAATTCCCTAAGGTGTTTTGAGTCTGGAATACATTGTGGAGAATCGAGATATATTGATTATAGTGGAGGTCCATGATGGTCATACGGATACCTAATTGACAGAAATTGGTAACTGCCTGTTATTTCACATCTATATGATCATATAGGCTCTATCTTTTGTGTTTTTATGGTTTATATTAATTACTCAAGCATGCCACATGAGAGGTTATGTGAAATTCTAGCTAGGTTGAAGGGAGAAGAAATACCCGTAACTGTCATTACCTATTATTGTAATAGGCTCTAAGGTGCTAAAGATAGTTATCTTATGACCATGGTGATATGGTGGGGTGTGGAGTCATGTTGAGCTACTTACCTATTTGATGGGGTAGTGATGAAGGCATGGTGTTGACATTTGGATTAAGAACTCCATTGGGAAATCTGTAAGATATCCATATAACTTTCTTTATTGAAGCATGTTACCCACCATTTTGGCATGTGAAAAGATTTGCTTAGAAATGGTGGGTGACAGATGCAACACATCAAGGTTTTGGCAATATGACAGTCTTATTGGAAAAAATATGCTGGTAGCTGGGCATGTCGAAGGCAAGGATCTATGTGTGAAGATGAAGGTGATTTGTCATATGATAAGAAATACTATAGCCCCGCTCAGTGCCAAAGGGTCTCTCCTCTTCTATTTTCAGGCTCAACTTGAAGATTCCCTGCTCAAAAAAGGTACAGAGAAGCAGCTGTACTGGCTTCCAGAATTGGAAGCAGGAACAGTATATATGAACAGAATGCCAGAAGACTTAGTTGGAAGAGAAATCATGCTGCAAAAGATAACAGATTAAGTCTTGAAGCCAGAGCTGCAATGCTGCAAGGTATGGAACAATTGGAAGATGCTGTAAAGGTGATCATGGGACCAAAGGGTCGCAATATTGTTATTGAACAAAGTTATGGTGCTCCAAAAATAACAAAGGATGGTGTTACTGTGGCCAAGAGTATCGAGTTCAGTAACAAGTTAAAGAATGTCGGTGCAAGTATTGTGAAGCAAGTTGCCAATGCTACAAATGATGTTGCAGGAGATGGCACTACCTGTGCTACCATCCTTACTCATGTGATATTCACAGAAGGCTGTAAGTCAGTTGCAGCTGAGATGAATGCTATGGACTTGAGACGGCGCAGTACCATGGCAACTGATGCAGTTGTGATGCATTTGAAAAGTAGAGGAAGGATGATAAGCACATCCGAGGAAATTGCACAGGTAGGCACCATCTCGGCAAATGGTGAAAGGGAAATTCGTGAACTGATCGCCAAAGCAATGGAAAAAGTTCGCATGGAGGGAGTCATAACTATTGCAGATGGGAAGACATTTTACAATGAACTGGAGGTTATGGAAGGAATGAAGCTAGACAGTGGTTATATATCCCCGTATTTTATTACAAATGAGAAGACCCAAAAATGTGAATGAGAGAATCCTCTGACTTTGATACATGAAAAGAAATTTTCAAATTTGAATGCAGTTGTCCAAGCAATGGAGCTGGCATTGAAAGGGAAAAGAGCTCTTCTGATTGTTTCTAAGGATGTAGAGAGTGATGCGCTAGCAACTCGGATTCCAAATAGAATTCGTACAGGAGTCAGGGTGTGTGCAATCAAAACTCCAGGCTTTGGAGAAAACAGAGAAGCCAACTTGCATGATCTTGCTGTACTTACTGGTGGTCAAATGATTACAGAAGAACTTGGCATAATGCTTGAAACGGTTGAAGCTGATATTTTTGGCACAGCAAAGAAGGTAACTGTATCAAAGAATGACACTATTATTCTTGATGAAAACGGCAGAGAAAGTGGGCACGCCCTAATGCTGTAACAAGTGCTCAGTGGACTGATATTTTGAGGGAGGCAACATATTCATTCTAGGACAGGGTACCGCAATAAAGAGGGCAGATTTTAGAGCAGATTGGTTCATCGATATAAAAGGGGCTTCTATATATATGGGAACAATGATCAATACCCAGAAAACAAATATACACTGGATCTGTTCACTTATCACATAAAGAGTGTTTAGTAACTCTTATGACAGCTAAAACAGAAGACATGTATTGCAGATTGGTTGCTGGCAAGTCTACAGTCAGTCATGTCACCAAACAGCAGCCCAAACAGCTCTCAGGAATTAGTTGCCAGCCAAGAGGGGTACATTAAGGGCCTGATCGGCCTCTGAAACACTAAAGCCCAGCGAGCCAGGAAGAGTGAAGAACAGAAATAAGTTGCCCTCCCCATATATATATATATATATATGGAGAGAGATGTGAAATATTAAAGGGTAGTTGGCTGGCTGACTTTTGTTTGGGCCGACCTATATTTTGATCAAAAGGAGAAGTGTAAGTCTAGGGCCAGCTAAGTGTCACTTTGGAAGCCCACTTGACCACTTGGCAAATGACACTTGGAGAAACTGGGTCGCTTACATGGTGGCAGAATTCAGCATTGAAAGGCCTTTGGAGGCTTGATGCTGCACCAAAGCCCCCCTTTCCCCCTCATTTGTGGAAGATAGGTCATGTTTAAGGGCTTGTGCCCCTTGGTATTTGTACATATGGCATATAAAATGTATTTTGGTTGCATAAATAGATACAACGCATTACACAAATATTCACATAATGAGTATTTCAAATTCAAAGAGACTTAGTAAAGACTAAATGAAAAAGCGTGTGTATATACCTTTATGTGATATCTGCATCCAAAGGAGTTTCTGATGTTGGCGATGAAGGAACACTTGCCATCTTCTCTCTAGCATCTATTAGCATTTTCACCACCTCCCGCATTGTTGGTCTATCAAAAGGTGATGTAGTTGTACAGAACAAAGCAATTTTCAGAACTAGAACCATCTCTTCAACTGTCCTCCTTTTGCTTAAATCTACACGATTGTCAAGTACTCCAGAGGTCAATGCAGTTGTTTGAATTGACCTCTTTACCCATGTAACAAGGTCTCCTCCTTGGTCAAGGGGTTGAACAGGTGGCTGTCCGGTAAGTAGCTCTAATAAAACAACCCCAAAACTATACGTGTCACATTTTTCTGTGACTCTCATTGTATATGCATATTCTGAAAACAAGCCAACAAAATAATATCTCAAAGAAAATTCTCATTATGATAAGAAAGAACACTTTTCAAATGCCAGAATAATTTGTCGTTCTTTTATTCAATGTCCTAAAAATTTGAAATTTATTTCAGGTGCAAATAGATCCATTAAAGGTACACTTTCATTACCATTTATAATATCTATATACTTATCTACATATACATGTCTTTTCCAACTGAAACATTTCCCTCTTTTTCATCTATGACCACATAAAACAAGTCATGAATCACCTGTAAATCAAAGTTGTTTTCAGAGTGTATTATATCAAAGACCTGCGTTCAATATTGCAAAATTATTTTTATAATAAAACGGCAGGGAAATACAAGGAAACCATGTTATAATTCATGGAGAACCAAGAATTTAAAATAATAATGATGACAAAAAAAAACTAGGGTGCATATTGAAAGGTGATATCCACCTAGGTAACATTTCACAGGGATTTCAAATATAGAATTTATGGTGAAACCAGGAATGACACTAATGAGGGACAATGTAAGCCCTAGGATGGATCCCTAATTCAATGAGTTTAGCAATTCCAATTTGTTTACTAGAGTGTAGAGTTGTCAATACTATTGGTAAAATGGTGAGATAAATTATTGTAGACAATTATTATATTGCATTTCATTTTCTAGTCCAAGGGGTTAGCTAAACCGATTATCACCAATGTTGCTGGGCATTTGGCTAGTTCTGCGCCAGTAGATACCTGGTTTAAATCACCCAAGGTGAGGCGCATCCCATCTTGAAACCGCCTTCTCCATGGTCTCTTGTTTATCTTCCAACATTGTGTCAAGTGTTGGATGGTCTATGGGCAATGAGGCATCGAGACATATGACTTATGACAAGAAACTCTTTACTGCACTTCAAGAGCAAGGGGAAGGAGTGAGTGCAAACTTGTGAAAGGATTGGGCTCCATTTTCTTCTAGATGCCATTAGGGAAAGTTCAAGTTGAATAATGTTTTGTTTGCTCTTGGTTTAAAGAAAAATCTTCTTTTAGTTTCTTGAATGAAAAAATTTCAATATGGAGTTGCATTTGAAGGACAACAATGTACTATAATGATTGTGGTTTAGCAAGTCCAAGGACTATAGCTAGAGGTGTGCAAGAAGGTCAAGTTGTTTGTTGATCCTGTGGCACTTGTAAGTGCTAGCAGGAAGCTAGGTAGCCTTCTAGTTTTGAGGAGGAATATGCAAAACATGTAGGGCCGGATGCCATGGAGATAGGTTCAAAACCTATTGTGGAATCAATAATTGATTCCAAACTTGCAGTTGATGGGATTATTGAAGAGTACTAGGACAGGGTTGTTGAATTCTCTCATAAAGGAGTTGACCTTGATGAGATTCTTTCTCCAGTTGCCAGAGGATTCTCTTGGAAAGAGGGAGTTGACCTTGTTGAGGATTTTACTTTAGTTTCCGAAGGTTTTGAGGTGCATGGGAAAGATACCCATGTTTATAGTTTGTTGGAGGCCTTGTGTGGGCTGTTGTTTGAACTTTGCACTACAAGCTTGGTATTTCAAGATGGATGAGATTTAAATGCATATTTTTATCTTTGTGATTTTGATAGGTTTAATCCACTTGTCTAGACCTTGTATGGAGATGTGATCATCTTTGTCGGAAGTCTTGAATAGCTCATGAGGCGATGTTTGGAGAGTTTGGTCCGTGAAGTTGATATGAAGGATGTTGGAGTTTGTTAGGTCGTTGATGGTCTAGGGTTATGTTCCTTCAAATTCACGAGTGGTCAAGCCCCTAGTGGAGTGGAGGCTCAATACGTTGTAATAGTATCGTGTTTTGTTGTATACAATAAGACTTGTGAAGTTTACAGGATCTACATTCCAGTGAAGCAGAGATGGTGAGCCAATATGTGAAGTTTGATGAAGATGTGTGGTCCTCTAGATCATAGGTACTCCTTCAATGAGTGAAGGGAGTGAGGTGGTTGTTGCTCCAGAATTTGATTTAGAGGTAAGAGGAGTCAAATCCAAGTGTAGTTGAAGAGACCTTCAATAAGGATACATCCTTACCCTCTACTTCATCTTATAAGAAGCCAAGATAACTTACTCAAACGTTGCAAGATGCATAGAAGCATGTAGGAGCGCCTAGATCTTCAATGAGGGTGAGTCTATTTCCTAGGAGATATGCTAACCATATTGCATTAGCTACTTCCATTTGTGAGCCTTTTAGTTGTTTTGAGGAAGTGAAGTATGGTGCCTTGATGGAGGAGAATGATGTTTGAGTGAGAATTCCTTTTGGGGGGTCAGTGATTGACTTCAAGACTGTGATAGATTCAGTTATGCAGATAGTAGGTTTAGCTAAGATGTCAAGGGAGAAGAATAGCATTGGTGAAACACTTTTTTCGTAAAGAGGGAGTGCTAGTTTTTGGAGTTCCTCTGACAGTGTTTACACCTTGTTTGGGGGTGCTTCATGTGATGTTGAGTGCATGGTGCAATGCCCACATTGTTGTATCTTAGTGGACATACACATTAGAGATTGATTACTCATGGATTGCTAGACCTTGAGTTGATGCTTGTGTGGTTCACTTCCGTACGTGGTTGGAATCCTATGTGGCATGGTGACATTCTTCATGAGGCATAGATGGAGGGCTTGGTTTCTTTCTTAGGAGGAGAACGGTACGATGACTCATTAAGGGAGTTCCTACTAGCAAACCCATCCCCAAGGAAAACCACTTACTAGGGTGCAATGTCAACCACCAAGGTGAAGCAGGGAAAAAGGCATAATGTCCAAGCATATATCATGAAATCTAGAGCAATCTAAGATACAACATAATCAAATGGCTTAAATATTGAAATGATGCTCACCATAATACTGACTTGTACCTCATGGAGAAAGGCCCACTGCCTTCCGGAAGCCAACTAATGTGGTGGATGCCATCTGCAAACCTGTGACCATCTGTGGTGGTGAGCGGGCTTCCCATCTGTGCAAAAGGGTACTGCTGGTCATGTAGTCTCTCGGCACCCCATATCTGCAACCTGAGGGCCTCGAGACATAATCTCCTTAGTGATCCACAAAATGGGGATAACAAGAAGAAGGGGCCAAACCGGTCATCACTACCCTTACAAACATACCAAGAAGCACAAGGACAAGATTGAAAGTGCCATCAAAGAGTTACTAGCCATGGGGCATATCAAACCAAGTTCAAGCCCGTTCACATCATTAGTTGTGTTGGTCAAAAAGAAGGATGGAACTATGCACATGTGCATAGATTACAAAGCATTGAATAAGAGAACCATCAAGAACAGATACCCCATCCCCAGGGGATAGATGAACTATTGGATGAACTGCATGGGGCAATATACTTCACAAAAAATTATTTACGCTCTCGATACCATCAAATCAGGATGAGGGAGCAAGACATACACAAGACAACCTTCAGATGCCATTTTGGACACTATGAATTCCTTGTTATGCCTTTTGGTCTCACCAATGCGCCAACTACCTTTCAATCCTGCATGAATCATGTGTTTAACAAGCAACTAAGGAAATATATGCTTGTCTTTTTTGATGACTTGTTGAGTTACAAAAAAACTTGGGAAGAGCATCTCAAACATGTGGACCACAATTTGGACATTATGGAGGAGCAATCTCTATATGCCAAAGAATCAAAATGTGAGATTGGAATGACAAAGGTCCTCTTCTTGGGACACATTATTGGAGCAAAAGGGGTACAAGTTCATCAAGAGAAGATTCAAGCTATCATGAATTGGCCCACACCCAGGACACTTACAGAACTTAAAAGTTTTCTTGGCATCTGCAGTTATTACAAAAAATTTGTCAAAGGGTTCTCCCAACTTTGCGCACCCCTAATTGATTTGACCAGGAAGGGAGCCTTTGAATGGAATGATGAAGCCCAGTCAACATTTGAGAAAATGAAGAAGGTGATGAGTACTTGTCTTGTGTTATCTCTACCTGATTTTTCTCAACCTTTCATTTTAGAGTGTGATGCATCTGGGGAAGGTGTTGGGGCAGTGCTCATGCAAAATAGGCATCCTATTGCCTATGAGAGTCGCAAATTAAGAGGTCCTGAAATGATGTATACCATTTATGACAAAGAAATGCTAGCCATAATGCACGCTCTTGCCAAATTCAGGAAATATCTAGTGGGAGCGAAATTTGTGGTCAAGACAAACCATAACAGTCTCAAATACTTCCTTGCGCAAAAGGATCTTAAGGAAAGGAAACAAAAGTGGGTAAGAAAAATCCAAGCATGCAACTTTCACATTGAGTATGTCAAAGGTAAAAATAATGTGGTGGCAGATGCCTTATCCAGAAGGCCTTCAACATACTCTATGTCTGAAATATCTATTGATTGGAAATCTCTCTTATTAGTAGAATACTCAAAGAACAAATTTGCGTGTGAGTTGATGGATGGACAGATACAGGTTGATAGGTACAGGATTATGGATGATATTATTTACTACAAGGGAAGAATATATTTGGTCCTAGGGTCGTCCTTCAAAAGGAAAGTGCTTCAAGCATTCCATGATTCTTCCTTAGCAGGTCATCAAGGATTCCTTAAAACATATAGACAGATAAGGGAAAGGTTCACGGGAAAGGTTCACTTGGAAGGGATTAAAGGGAGAGGTTATGCGCCATATCAAGGAATGTACCCTTTGCCAACAAAAACAAGGATGAGCACACACATCCTGTATGTCTATTACAACCCTTCCCTATTCCTAAAAGCACAGATGGGAGAGTATATCTATGGATTTTATTACAAGTCTTCCCAAAACTCGAGGGAAGGATTGCATCTTTGTGGTGGTTGACCGTTTGGCCAAATTTGCGCACTTCTTTGCTATCTCCATTGACTTCAGCGCATCTCAGGTGGAAAATTTGTTTTCAAAGAGGTCTTCAGGCTACATGGGCTACCCAAGAATATAGTGAGTGACAGGGACAGCGGGTTCATGCGTATCTTTTGGCAGGAGTTATTTTAGCTAGTAGGCACTACTTTAAACCCCAACACTAGCTACCATCCACAAACAGATGGGAAAACTGAGATTGTGAACAAGTGGGTGTTAAATGTTGAGCCTGATTTCTTATGCGGATTATTTCTTTAAATTCTTCAACACTTTGATTCCAGCTTAATACATTTCAACAATATAGAATCATAATTGAATAGCAATAATCATGTAGATACGTAAGCAAGCACATCAACAACACATATACCCTGGGGAAACCCTGTACGGGAGAAAAACCCCAACAAACGATATTTCTTTATTGCATTAATAATGTAAGATCACTTACAAACATCCATCATGAAAACTCTGCTCTTAAAGAGCTTGCCAAGTTGACTCTGACCTGACAAAGAACTAAGAGACCTTGTTGATATAGATGTATCCTAGTTTCTTTCAAAGACTGTGATATATCAGCTCTGATATGGGCTGTTGAAACTGCCTCTAACTGACTGATATGCGTCTCTATATGTTGATCTACATCACTGATATGCACCTCTATTTTGCTGATATACACCTCTGATATGCTGCCTTTGTAACCTGATCTACAACACTGATATACGCCTCTATTGTGTTTCCTCTATATGTTGATATACAACACTGATACAGATGCCTCTTTAGCATTGATATGTACCTCTGTACAACACTATTATGGCTGCCACTTTAGCATTGATATGTACCTCTGTACAACACTGTTACGGTTTCCTCTTTAGCGTTGATATGTACCTCTGTACAACACTGATATGTTGTCTCTACAACACTGTTTGTTGCCTCTACAACACCGATATGTTTCCTCTACAACACCGATATGTTGCCTCTATGTGTGCCTTTGTATAGCATCCTTTAATGCTTCACCTTTTCCCTGCATAGCAATTGCGTAGAGGAGAGGGGATCGACCTCAACTTATAAAGGAATGGAGGAGAAGTGGAGAGGGCTCAAAATAGAGGTGTGAAAGCATGCTTGACTTAACTCAGCATTACACTTTAGTTCAAAAATAGAACTAGACTTGAGACTTTAGTTATAACTCAACATTACACTTTAGTTCGAAAATAGAAATAGACTTGAGACTTCAGATACAACTCAACATTACACTTTAGTTCCAAAATAGAACTAGACTTGAGACTTCAGTTACAACTCAACATTACACTTTAGTTCCAAAATAGAACTAGACTTGAGACTTCAGTTACAACTCAACTCTATACAAGGCAATTCAATTTCTCTTCATGGTGGATAATGTAACACGTGCCAATGCACTAGATCAATACATTTATATCATTTGCAATATTAGGAATATCGTTTGTTTCTAGCTCATAGGAATTTTATATTCAACCTAACTTTTGCTAGATGCCTTGACTTTTTCTCATGGCTCACAAGGCTTGACTAGGGTCACAGAGGTTGAACGTTCCCCTTGACTTTTGCATTAGTCTGTCTATGCTCACATAGGTTGTACGTTCCCCCTGACTTTTGCACTAGACTGTCTATGCTCACAGAGGTTGTACATTCCCCCTGACTTTTGCATTAGACTTACATAGCATCTCGTTTGTCCTGACTTTTGGTTTGACTCGCAGAGGTTGTACGTTCCCCCTATATTTTGTCAATACCTCACAAGACTGGTTGATTCTCCAAATCTCCCTGGCTAGCCTCAGGGTGGCCCATATGGCCTCTCATTGGAAAATGGCTGACGATGCTGCCAAATTTAACACTCCCTCTCAGCGAGGGATTCATTCTCAGCCACACCAAGCTTACCTCTCAGTTGCACAAACTGTCTCGAAGTCAGAGGCTTGGTCAGGATATCAGCTACCTGCTCGCTCGTGGCTATGTACTGTAACTTTACAGTTTTTCTCTAGACAAAGTCTTGGATATAGTGGTATTTCATGTCAATATGTTTTGACCTGTCGTGAAATACCAGGTTCTCTATCAGTTTTATGCAACTTTGATTATCACAGTGAACCACTGTTGTCTCGAGCTTGTCACCAAACAACCTGTTGACCGCCTCTCCAACACAGGTGGTCAATCCATGTGCCATGAAGAGATGCATCATCAGATGCCATGTTGTCAAAGACTTTTGGTCCTACAGGGCAGTGTTTGGCCCTAGCACTTTATTTTGTAGTTGGAATTTCAGCACCCCTGCGTGGGTTAATAATGTAATAGGTCTGCATGAGTCATGTCTAGGTCAGTTACCTTGGGATCGGTTCACTGGGAGAGTTCCTTTCACCGAGGGTTTTTTATCCTCAGGTTATCAGTTGGGCTTTACAACCTTACTGATTTCCCTTGAGTTTTTCCCTCACACTTGCAATAAGTCCTCCAAAGTGGTGAACGACGTTCTAGTGGGCTTATGTTTTGGTAACTATTACAGGGAATCATTGTAAATGACCATGCAAGACATCTTAGAAAGTTTCGCGGAATTCCGTCGAGTCTAGGTTAGTTTTTTTTAATTAATTAATTTTTCATTAAATTTCCCTAAGTTTGGAGGTTTAATTATTTAATTAATTAATTATTTTTGAGCAATAATTGTAAAAACTAGGTC
>JZKD02S0884487.1:0-14102 GCA_000966675.3 Picea glauca | reverse complement strand
TGTTTGGCGCAGCCATATATTTCAATGGTTCAAAACCTGGATGCTGGCGCTTTCCAGCTGTTCCTTTTCCTTCACGCGCTGGCTCGCTTGATAGTTCGTGGATGCTCCTGCATCACCACCCGTCTAACCGATTCCAAGAGAAGTGTGATGAACCATCAGAACTTGATGTTCCAACATCCCTCCATCAACACACGTCTCTAGAGATTCATGAGGTGAAATTGTGTCATCAAGAAACCCCCCCATAATTGCATCTTCTTGAATCCCAAGAATCGTACATATCTTTATAAAATTTTCTTCAGATAAATTATTAGTGAAGATATCAACAACCTAATTATTTGTTCTACAATATTCAAGTGAGACAACATTCTCATGAACCAATTGTCTCAAATAGTAAGGATGGTGTTCAACATGCCTCATATTACTGCAGACAACAAGGTTATCTATAAATTGAATGACACTGTGATTATCATAGTGGATGGTAGTCATGGTTTTAACAAGAAATCTAAGTTCANTCCATCCTTACAAGATAGATCTATCATCTCACATGTACCATACACTTATATTTAGTATGAGATGTTATCATAAAAATTTCAATTAGAAATTTAAATACAATTCATACAGAAACCATATTTCACAGCTTTAAGATTCCTCTCACAATGTTTGTCCCGTGTGTGCACTAATCACCAAACTTCATTATGGACTTATATTCATTTTCATATCCAAGAAAATTCTACCTAAAACTCCATATTTCATTTAGTGAAATAAACTATGAGTATTCATGCATATAATTTTTTATTGAAACATTCATAACAACGCATGAATGATGTCACAAATATGGCATAGAAATAATTCAATAAATTTCATTTTCCAATATATTAAATTAAATGAAATATCATTCACTATATATGCATTACTATCACAAACAAGCATTTGTATGATGTCATCAATATGTGTGCAAGATTCAATATTTATGCACGATCACAACCTTATATAGGACTTGTAATTTAAATTTTACATTATTACTTAGTTTTTTTAATTTGGATAATGTAGGGAATGAAATAAATCAAGGTAGAAATATAAAAAAGGGAACATAGATATTTTACAAAGAGAACAATAATATTGTTAAACCCAAATTTCTATTAATGAATGAAATAGGAAAAGACCGTTAAATGCAAGAAATACAAACTAGTTAGAATGGTGGTAGCTTATATGTAAAGAGAGATGTATAGTCTATGGTCATTTGCAAGAAGACATCGCTAGAGGAAACAAATTCATTTTAACATAAAGTATAATTCTCTAGGATGATAAACCATAAAGATCCAAAACCCCCACCTTGGAAAACAATGTGGCAAAAGGAATGTGGGCCTCAAGGAGGCTAGTTGATACGTCAACTTCCTAGTGGTGCAACTTTTTCATCCAAACTCTATTTAGGGTATTTCTTGGACCATTACAAATCTTATTCCATGCTCTATGAATTTGGAAAGTAAAGTAATCAAATATTGGTGGCCCATGTCAATTGCCAAAAATGCAAGGAAAATGTTCAAAAAAATATCTAGAAGTTTGGGACCTAAAAAGCTATAGTAAAAATAGCAAGATGTGGAACCATTTTGAATCAATAGAGCAGGTGGGTTGCCACTATTATCCACCTATATCAATAATACCCACTTAGGAATAAGTGTTCTCCATTATGTCAAGTTCCTCCATTAGATGGGGAAACTTTTGTTGAATCTAAATCCTAGTTTCCACTTTCCCTAGTGAAGAAGTTTCTTTTCTTTCATGAGCCAAAAGAGTTGGATGTGTTGGGGATTGGGTGGAACCTAATACAAAACACAAAAAAATAGTACTATAGATAATTAAAGAGGGAATAAAATTTTGAAGACAAAATGTGGTGTCTAGAGACATCGTTACAACACTTGAACACAATGCATTGTGATCAAAACATCACAATGCATATTGGAAATATTGTACTCAACAAAAAATCACTTGATCTATTTTTTATAATGACCCATAGGGTATGCTATTTATAGATTCAATATATAACTAACTTCTTTTAAATTGGAAGGATATTTTCCACATATAACCGCCGATTGTTAGAGTTGACTTTGTCAAATCCACATTGTTAAGCCAGCTCGACAAGGATGCTCGACCTGAATGTCCATGTGTCCAAATCTGTTAAGACCTAAATAGTGGTGCATTACCCATTAATAGGGAAATATTATATTAGTATTGTTATTTTATTTATGTTGGTTTGGGTCCATTAGTTGTAATTGTACCTCCTAGTCTCCTATATATACCGAGGAGGCTGTTTCATTTGGAATCATCTTGTAATTGTGAATTCATATGATGTATAAGAAGGTTTCCCCCTTAAAGAGGATTATTATCTGAATTTATCTCTTTTTAAAGGTGTTGAGCTCTTATTTTGAGGTTTTTATGCTATTTTGATATTTGGTTCTTAACATTTGGTTTCAAAGCTAGACACTCCTCGGGATTGGCTTCTTCAAAACAAGTCTTCTTGGAATTTTTGATACAATTTATTTTTGGAAGGTTTCAGGATATGGAATTTATATGGTGTAGATTCAACATATAGAGCTAACATGGATCCAAATTTCAGATCTTGGTTCATTATATTTTTGGATATACATTCTGTTCAAGTTAGGGATTTTGACTAGTCCTGAGAAACTAGTTTGAAACAAGTATTCTTGGAATTTTCACTCCCAATTTTTTTCGGCATGTTTTTAGTTTCTAAAATTTTTACAGTGCAAAGGTGGAATAGTGAAGTATATTTTGTAAAAATTTCATCCCTTGATACATTGTACTTTGAAATTTATTCCCTAAGGAAATTAGGGTTTGGGTTGGTCCATATTTCAGTCTAAAACATGTGTTCTTGGGAAAATTGTTATATCTGAAGCTAAAGACCTCCAAATTGAGTTTCACATGTTCCATTGGTTAGGGTATTTATCAAATTTGTACTAGTATGAATTTAAAGTTCTGAATTGAAGACTGTGGCATGTGGAATTCTGTACAAGTTCGCTCTCCTGAAAGGGAAAAAAATCAACACATCTTGGGAAAGTTGTCATAAAATTCTATTGGAGAATCCAATATTCATATAACCCGTGGTGTTGGAAAGAAGACACATCAGACTACCACAGATAGAAATTTTAGACTCATAAGGGCCGAAATTGCATAGCTACAGAAAAATAAAGGTCAACTAGTAGAACAATCTCCAAATTAGGGTTTTAAAAGGTGCATTTGTTTTTTGGAAATTTGCATATCTTTTGACTAGAGAATCCAATTGGGATGATTCAAAAAGTGGAATAAAGTGGGATAAAAGGAGTATCACATACAATTTTGAGAAACTTAGGGTTTTTTAGGTACATACATATTCCAACATCTTTAAACGTAGGAGTTGTCGTTACTTGTTAGTGCTACAACCTGGGGACTGTGTGGTTCTTCCACCTACATAGAGTATATTGGAAGGAACCTTTCAAAAGGTTGTGAATTAGACATAAATACTATGGATTTGAGATCCCATGTACCTGGCGTATATTGGGAGACCCCCTAGAATCTTGAGACCAACCGAGTAAACCATTTGGATTTCTTGTTGTTAAAGTACACYGAGAACAACACTCGGGGAGATCACTCTCTARCACCTRGGTAGTCAGATAGTAAGGMTAAGGGAATGGTCAAGCCTCCTTAGTTRGTGACCTGATATATTGATCCGAGTACTAWTTTTGGRAATTTCACGTATATCASAGAGTTATAGCACCTGACACTSCCTTGTATGTGAGGACCTCTTCCTAAKCCAATTAGGAATTCCTACCTTGCAGTGATACTTGGTGATCTAGATTATTTTCGACAYGAAATGAGAGYGGATACATAAAAWTAAATATAGATATATATCTCAGATATATAATAATATAATAGAAAGGTATCAGAGATGCAACCATAAACACATAGATATATTAATACACAATTTCTATTAATGAGCGAAAATATACAAAGACTATAAAATTATAGAGTGAAACACTCTCCAGAATGGTGGAAGCTTATCTATGAGAAGAGATGTGATGGCTACTCACATTCTAAAGAAGATGATTTTACAATGAGGCTCCATAGGCCTTTTTATCATAAATAAAATCCAAAAATCCAAAACCCTAACCCTAGAAGATGAAAAGAAACAATTTTGTGGACCCTGTTTTCGGTAGTTTGGTGTATCAACTTTTCGAGGGCCTAACTTTGGCATCCGATCTCTGTTTGGGGCACACGATAGATTGTTGGAAAGGTGTTGTCGAGGAGATTAATTTTAGGGGCTCAAAAAAATACTTTGGATATCAATGAGAATCTTTATCCTGAAAAACCTTTATTTAGGCCCTCAAAATGGCCCCAGAAGTTAAAAACTGATAAAAATATTAAATTACCAAAATTGCCAGAAAACTGTTTTGAGTTAGATGAAATGATGGGTTGCCACCTATATCCACCTGGATCAATTGGAAAACATGCCACCAAAAAAGGGAAATTTTATGCCAAATAATCCCTCAAACAATCCTACTTGGACTCTTGACAAAGGTGAAGAAATGTGCAAGGCCATAGATGATTTAAAAAAGAAGGCAGTAACAAAAGATGAACTACAAAGGATGATGGATTCAACTAAAGATAAGTTGGAAGTGATAATGGATACTAAGAAGGATGGTTTAAAAGGGGATATCATGGAAGGATTGAAAAAATTGCTAATAGAGAGGCCACCTGAAAGTGACAATGTATCCCATGAAATTCATGAAGAGGACAAAAGGAATATGAATCAGGACTGGAGAAACTCCAACTTTGGGTTGAAGACTAACCACTTTCCTATGATCAATATGGGGAAGTTTGATGGAAAGGACCCAATAACATGAATACTCCATATGGAGCGGTTCTTTGATCTACATCATGTGCCACACACACAAAAGGTATGAATTGCGTCTTTATATTTAGAACCAAATCAATTTGTGTGGTATCAATGGATTTTTTTATCGCAAATCACTTGTCACTTGGAAAATATTCATGGAATAAATGATAGCACACTATGAGGATAAAAGGAGCAATACCTTGTTCAACCAATTGATAAATCTATGCTTCAGTTGTGAAGCATATTGAGAACTTCCAAAGATTGAATATAAAGGTAAAAAATATTCCATATGAACACCTGATTGATGTATTCATAGGAACTTTAAAGGAAAATATTCAACATGAGGTTCTCCTTTGGGAACCCAAATCATTGGAGAATGCATTTAGGGTGGAAAGAAATGTTGAAATTAAAAATATGGATATGGCTACTAGAAGGACCATTCCTAACATATATCGAGAGAATAATGTTCCTTCTTATAAACCACCTCAACTTACAAGGTTGACACCTCCACAATTGGAGGAAATAAAAGCAAAAGGTTTATGCTTTTATTGTGACAACAAGTACAATAAGTAACATAAGTGTGGTGAGAATAAATTATTCTACATAGATTGTGAAGAGGAAGAAGAAGAAGAACAAGAACAAGAACCATCTCAAGATGAAAACGTAGAAGAGATTTCTTCTGAAAATTTGACTCCCATCATATCCTGTAACACATTGGATGGAATTAGCACACCTCAAACCCTCAATATTGAAGGATATATCAAAAATAAAATGGTAATAGTCGTAATTGATTATGGTAGTACTCATAATTTCATATACTATAAATTAGCCAAAGAGCTTAATTGCTTTATATATCCAGTGCCAGAGTTTCAAGTAATGATTGAAAATGGAGGAACTATCAATTGCTTAGGAAAATTCCATAAGATCAATATTACTATGGGGGAATATGTAATGAATAGTCCAATTATTTCTATGCCCATGGGTGGTGCTGATGTTGTACTAGAAGTCCAATGGTTACAATCATTGGGAACGATGGATTTTAATTTTCAAGAACTTTTCTTGATATTTTCATTGGAAGGAAAGGAGATTGAATTAAGGGGTATCACAGGGAAACCCAATAAGGTGATAAGATCTAATAGTATGACAAAATTATTTAAAAATGGGCATCAAGGTGTAATTGTACAACTATGCTCACTAGATGTTCAAACATCTAAGCCATATATTCCCCTAGATATCCAAGGGATCATTGATAATCATTCCAAACTATTTGAAGATATCCCTAGGGGTCTTCCACCCACTCGCGATTGTGATCATTGTATTCACATAATTGATGGGTGTGTTCCTCCTAACATCATGCCTTACAGATACCCTTATGCTTAGAAGAGTGAAATTGAGCGTATGGTTGAAGAAATGTTAGAGGATGGAATTATTAGACCTAGCCAAAGTTATTACTCTGCACTGGTGGTAATGGTACTTAAGAAAGAGAGCTCATGGCGTATGTGTCCATATTATAGAGAGCTCAAAAAGAGCACCATTAAAGATAAGTTTCCCATTCCCATCATTGATGAATTGTTAGATGAACTACATCGAGCAATCTACTTGACAAAGTTGGATCTTCGTTCAGGTTATCATTAGATTAGAATGAAGGAAGCAGATATCCCAAAAAAAACATTCCAAACTCATGAAGGCCATTATGAATTTTTGGTCATGCCTTTTGGCCTTACAAATGCACCTTCCACATTCCAAGGGTTGATGAATTCTATTTTCAATCCCTTCCTTCGAAAATTTGTGTTAGTATTTTTTGATGATATAATAACCTATAGCAAGTATTGGGAGGATCATGTTCGACATGTTGACATGGTGCTACAGATACTAAAGGAGAAATAGTTATATTCCAAACCATCCAAATGTTTATTTGGGGTGAAGGAGATAGAGTATTTGGGTCATATTTTATCTCATGAAGGTGTCAAGTTATACCTTGACAAGACTAAGGCCATGATGGACTGGCTGATTCCCAGAACATTGAAGAATCTTATAGTAAGTCAGAAGTAGTACCTTTGGTCCAAACGTTCGATGCTGACCTCCTCGATCTTTGTTGCTTCATTGGATGTTAGTCCCCTCCCAAAGATGACCTGCATCAATACTTAAGAAACCACTACTACAAATATTCTATTTCTACTCATCACTTAGGGTTATACATAAATCATTATGCATAAATCAAATGAAATACATACAGATATCATTTGGTACAGGGAAAAATATTATTTTATTGAATATTCAAAGATTGGAAATTACAACCTTTGTAGGCCGACACTCCGCGAACTTGGTCCAGGCTCCTCTTGACATTTCTCCAAGTTCACCTTCCAAATTTCTTCTCTCACAATCAGTCGATCAATTCAAGGGAAGGGAAGGGATTGTATGGGAGAAAAAGGATAGAGAGGGAATGTTAAGGAAAGAACTCAAAAAAGGCTGCAAATACTTGGGCAAGGATGGAAAGAGATTTGGGAAGAGTTTCACTGTTCTAATTCTTGATGTCAGAATGGGAACCCAAGACCTCCTTTTATATGAAAAATGAATAGTTCTTTAGTTTGGGGACAAGATATAGCAGGTGAATTGGTTGGGAAACCTCCAATAGCTCGTTAATTCCTCTGAATTCCTTGTAAATTTTTATTTTTTGCAACTTTTGGAGGAAAACACGGGTTGTTTAGTACGCAGACAACGTATGTACGCAGGTTGTCTAGCATGCATGAAGAATATGTACGTGGGAAATAGTGCAGTAGGGCACGTACATGCTCCAAAAAATAGTTTTTTAAATAGAGTTCCTCAACAATGGTTTGGAAAATTGTGTAAGTAGAAAGGCCAATGCCATGTATGCATAAGTAGGGCATTTTAGGGCTATAATAGGTTACCACCACAAGTTTTTGCAGAACTATGGAAGAATAGTATCACCTTTAACGAAATTAACTAAGAATCATGCATTTTCATGGACTCTAGAGGCAACTAAAGCTTTTGAACAACTTAAAGAGGTGACTTGCAAAGATCCTATATTGACCACACCAGACTTCTCAAAAACCTTTATTGTGGAATGTGATGCCTCGGGAAATGGCATTGGTGTTTTTCTAATGCAAGAAAGAATTCCCCTTTCTTTTGAATGTTGACCACTCAAGGGAAAGGACTTACACAAACCCATTTATGAGAAGAAAATGATGGAAATACTACATGCCTTGAAGCAATGGCACCCTTACTAAATAGGTATGCACTTCAAGGTAAAAAACAATCATGACAGTCTTAAATACTTCTTGGAACAAATACTATATTCATAAGAACAACAAAAATGGGTGACCAAGATGTTGGGTTATGATTTTGAAATCATCTACAAAAAAGGGAAGAAAAATGTTTTGGTAGATGAAAACTCAAGAAAGGATGAAGATATTGAAGCCTTTCTCTATTTTATCTCGATCACCCAACTCAATTGGATAACAGAAGCAAGGGATGAATGGAAGAATGAGAAAAAAGTGTGGGATCTCATTCAAAGTTTACGACAAGATTCTATTGCATCATATACATTTACATGGAAAAATGATTCACTATGGTACAAAGATCACTTGCATTTATGTAAGAGATCCCATCTCAAACAAAAGGTACTTTTGGAATTGCACTCATCTCTGGTAGGAGGGAACTCATGATTTTTGAAAACCTATCACAAGGTAAAGAAGGATATTTTTTGGGATGGCCGTAAAACTGATGTTCAAAGGTTTGTCACATAATGTTTGGTTTGCCAACAAAATAATCTAGAAACAATTAATACCCCAAGTCTTTTAAAACCATTAGCCATCCCAAGTCAATGCTAGGAGGAGGTTTCCATGGATTTCATCACAGGTTTACCAAATTCTGAAGGAAAGAGTGTCATCATGGTGGTTTTTGATAGACTGACCAAGTATTCACACTTTTGTGCACTCTCTCATCCTTTCAAAGCCATTACAATTTCCAATGCAGTCATGGAGATAGTTCAAAAGATACATGGAATCCCAAAGATTAATGTAAGTGACAGAGATCCCATATTCACTGGACATTTTTGGAAAGAATTATTTTCTTGTTTGGGTACTCAATTGGCTCATATATGATCTTATCATCCTCAATCTGATGAACAAATTGATATAGTGAATAAATGTATGGAAGTATACCTTCATTGCTTTGTCTCTGATAAAAAAACACAATGGTTCAAGTGGTTACCCTTAGAGTAATGGTGGTATAACACTTCCTTTCATAATGCAACAAAAATGACACCATTTATGGATCTCTATGGATATCACTCGCCATCCATCGCTTCTTCTCTAAAAGAAAAATATAAGTTTCAAGCAGTGGAAGATCACATCGAGCATCAACAACAAGTTCTCCAACTCTTAAAGGACAACCCTACCATGGCGTAGAATCACATGAAACAACAAGAAGATCAACATCGTAGTGAAAGAAATTTTGAAGTAGGAGATTGGGTCTTTTTAAGACTAAGACCATACAAACAGATGTCCCTCAATTAAGATAATAAAGATAATAAATTATCACCAAAGTACTATGGCCCTTATAAGGTGTTGCAAAATATTGGTACTATCGTACACAAATTAGAGCTGCCTGCATCTTCGTGAGTACACCTAGTTTTCCATTTTTCATGCTTAAAGAAGGTTATAGGTGACAAAATCCCAATTCAAACTATATTTCCTAAACTTGACGAGGAAGGAAAAATCATATTGGAGCCTGAAGATATCACTGACACAATAATTCGCTAATTGAGGAATAGATCCATTTCAGAGTATCTCATTAAGTGGAAGAAACTACCTGCTGAATATTCCACTTGGGAAGATGAGTATTTTATATAGAAGCATCTAGAATTACTCAAGTGTTGCAAACAACACTTGTATGAAGGGTAGGGGCTTGTTAATCCCTAAATAGTGGAACATTACCCCTTAATAGGGGAATATTACATTAGTATTTCTATTTTATTTATGTCAGCTTGGCTCCATTAGTTGTAATTGTACCTCCTAGTCTCCTATATATACCAAGGAGACTTTTTCATTTGGAATCATCTTGTAATTTTGAATTCATATGATGTATAAGGATGTTTCCCCCTTAAGGAGGCTTATTATATGAATTTATCTCTTTGTCAAGGAATTTAGTTCTTATTTTGAGGCTTTTATTCTATTTTGATATTTGTTTCTTAAAAAACTCGTAGTCTATTTCTCAGTTGGTCGATCCAACAATCAACTATATTCGACTGTTGGTCGACTGTTTGAACAAAAGACTTTTCGTCTACTTGATTGAATGATGTAGACATATGGTCAATCACTCATCCAACTGTTTCCATATGTGGGTCGACCACCCGTCTAACCGATTCCAAGAGAAGTGTGATGAACCATCAGAACTTGATGTTCCAACATCCCTCCATCAACACATGTCTCTAGAGATTCATGAGGTGAAATTGTGTCATCAAGAACCCCCCCCATAATTGCATCTTCTTGAATCCCAAGCATCGTACATAGCTTTATAAAATTTTCTTCAGATAAATTATTAGTGAAGATATCAACAACCTAATTATTTGTTCTACAATATTCAAGTGAGACAACATTCTCATGAACCAACTGTCTCAAATAGTAAGGATGGTGTTCAACATGCCTCATATTACTGTAGACAACAAGGTTATCTATAACTTGAATGACACTGTGATTATCATAGTGGATGGTAGTCATGGTTTTAACAAGAAATCTAAGTTCACCCAGAAGTTGGTGTATCTATATGGCCCCTCTATACCAGCATGAAGGACACCATGGTATTTTGATTTTGTATTAAAAAAAGGGAATATCTTATGTTTTTTACATGACCACACCAACGATCTAGTGATAAAGTGAAACACATATCCAGAAGTGGATTTCTGATCATCATTGTCTCTATCCCAATTAGATTTGGTGGAACCGACTAGAGAATCACAACTTTGACAATACCAGATACCAAAATGAGAATTACATTCAAGATAGAGGAAATTTTTCTTGAATTATTTCTGGTGGCTTTCTATCGATTCTTGTATAAACTGAGAAACCAAACTAATAGAAAAGGAAATGTTAGGTCGACTGTGAGTAAGATAAATAAGACTATTGAATAGTCATTGATAAAGTGTAGCGTCAACTTTGGGATTTTGACATGTTATGGTGATATTGACTCCAAATTGAAAAGGAGTATCACAGGGATTACAATTGACCATATTAAAATGTGTCAAAATATCCATTACATATTTAGATTGATAAATTAAAAACCATCACACAATGGTAATACTTGAAGACTCAAAAAATAATGCAGAGTATCAATATATATCATGCCAAAGAATTTAGCATGTTGTTTCTTCAAAATAGGAATGAGATCAATGTTATTGCCAGTAATGACAAGGTCATCAACATATACAACAATGATCAAAGTGTCTCCATTTGTATGGAGTACATACAAGTTGTGATAAGATTCACAACATTTGAAACCAAGTCAAATAAATAAATTGTTGAACTTATCATACCAAGATTGTGGAGATTGCTTCAAACCATAAGGCATCTTCTTGTGTCAAAAAACCAAGTTAGAATCTGTCGCAAAATCAAGGGACTATTCCATGAAAATTTCTTCAAATAGGTGTCCATGGAGAAAATCACTCCCCTATATGATGGATTTACCATCCAAAATGAAAAGCAAGGGAAAGAATCAGGTGAAAAAAGTTCATATTTGCAATAGGGGAAAAGGTTTTAGTGTAGTCAATACCTTCTTATTGAGAAAATCCCTTCACAACTAGATGAACTTTATGTTTCTCAACAAAACCTTTAGAGGTAAATTTGGTTATGTAGACCTATCAACACTTCACAACATTATTTCCTTGTGGTCATGGAAATAAGTCCTAGGCATGTTTCTTTAACAAAAAATCAATTTCTATCTGTATCATCTGTTCCCATTTAGGTTGTCCTTGAGAATCCGAGTAGGAAATATGATCAAAATTTTCAAGTACACACATCTTCAATACAACACTGGCATGTTGCTTATGATTTCAAGTTTTTCGTCCAGAGGAAACATCATTGACATTAGGTCCAACAAATTAAATTGTCTTGGGAACTAATATCAATAGAAAATAAACATGTGAATTGTTGTTCACGGAAAAAGGTCAATAAAAATTTGGAACAATTTCAGTCGATGGAGATGGTGGACTAGTCGAAACAGATATCGATAGACTAGTCAAATTAGAGGTAGAAAATCTATTCAAAATATGAATAGATTTCTACTGTCCATTTGAAGGGATGGAAAATGGAACCAGAGTTAGAAAAAAAATCAAAGTGATCATCTTGTAGCAATCTAGAGGATGAATTTAACAACTTGATTCCAAAAGACTTCTCAGTAAACCATACATTTCGTCTGGTAATGATTTTCCATTGGATAGGATCAAATAGTCAATAGTATTTAGACTCTTTTGAGTAGCCCATCATGATGTAATCATAAATATTTGCATCCAAATTCTTTATGCAATCATTGGAAATATGATCCCATGAAACACATCCAAACACATAGAGGTGGCTTACTAAAGGATTCTTTCCACACCATCATTCGACTAGAGTCACTGAAGGAACAAATAAATTTGAGATGCGATTGAGAAGATATTTTTCACAATATATGGATTCATCCTAGAAGTGAGGAGGTTGATCTTTGGACTGCAAAAGACATCTATCCATTTTGACTAATGTCTGACTCTTGTATTTTTTGATGCCATTCTGCTGAGATGTGTTAGGAATCGATCATTGCTAGTTAATACCATATCAAACTAGGTATTCTTCAAAAGGTCAATTAACATACTCACCACCATTATCTGATATCAATAGCTTGATGGGTTAGATACATTCTTTTTTATCAAAGGCCCTAAATTCTTTGAAATTTTCAAAGACAATATTCTTATTATTCAAAAAATAGAATCAAGTGAAATAAGTGAGATCATCAATGACAGTCAATATATACCTTGCACCTACTAGGGATGATAGATCAATGCAACATACATCACCATGAACCAAATCTAGGTAGTTTTATGCTCACCATGCTTTTTCAGAGTAAAAAAGTTCCTAACGATGCTTTCCAATCACACAACCTTTACAAACTCCTTCAGGGGGGAACACTTTAGGTATACCAACAACCATGTTCTGAGTTTCCATCGACTGGAGACTTTGAAAATTCAGGTGTATAAGTCATTATTTCCAAGTTATACTTTGCTCATCAATGTGAGCAACAAGAGTAGTGAATTCGGTGTCAGGTTGAGTCATGTCACAAAATTTATAAAGACTATCCTTCGGGTCAAAAAAACATCCGACGATAATTGACTAACCTTTCTTTAAATCTTGAACAAAGAACCAATCTAGCAAACATTCCGCAATATTACCTGTATGTGTTAATTGAGTAAAAAAAATAGATTAGCACTGAGATTTGACACATGATAGATGCTGAAAATTATTCCATGTCGATAACAAACATCACCCTGAAAAATGATATCCAGAGAAAGATCATTAGTAACATAAATCTTCCTCTCCTTGGAATCATTCAAGGAGGTTAACAAGGAGGCATCCTTACCCATATGATGAGTGCACCCAAAGTTGACTATCCATCCATTTTGCACATAATGAGACAACAAGGATTGAGATGTTTCATCTTGGAAGATGATATTATTAGTGGGTCTTTGAAAAACGAATATGTCTCCTTCAAGGTGTTTAACCTTCTCTAAATTTTCTCTCTTCTTGTAGAAAACCTTTTCCACATGTCCAATCTCTTTTTTGAGCACATACTTATACTGAGAGGGGGGGGGGGTGAATTAGTATAAGGATACCCTTTTATTTAACATTCATAAACCATAAATAAGAAGACACATAAATGTAATAACTAGAAGACACAATATTTTACGTTGAAAACGTTTCGGGAGAAAACCATAAAAAAATATTTTTATAAATTTGTAGGCATAAATCTACTATTAAAAACACTTGTAGGCACTGACCTACTTGAGACACTGATCCCCTCTACTACTTGTAGACACCGAACTATGGGAGACACTGATACCCTCTACTATTTGGAGGCACCAACCTACTAGAGACATTGATCCCTTTTGTTGTTTGTAGGCATTGGCCTACTGGAGACACCAATCCCCACAATAGTTTATTTTCATAGT
>JZKD02S0884420.1:171570-187588 GCA_000966675.3 Picea glauca | reverse complement strand
AAGGCATGTTGTTCCAAGGGTGACAAGTGTCCACCCTAATGCATGCAAATAAAACAGATGAGGTAAGCCATGAGGGGGGTCTCTCTCATCCATTCGACCCGACTGTCATGAGCGTGATCCGAGTGAGCCAGTCTGTAAGAGTTCCTGGTGTAATTCTAATACAGGAAAATAAAGCTTGTGTTTGTTTTGAAGAATCCGTGTACACCCCTGTTCGGAGCTGTGGAGTCTGTGTCTGGTTCTAGGAAAACCGTGTGCGCATTTCCTGAACAAGAACCCTATGACTGGAATGTCTGTGTCTGATTTTGAGATAACCCGTGCGTGTAACCCCAGCTTGGGAGAAGCCAGTGTTGATTTCGAGGAAGAGTCTTTTTGTTTGGAAAACTAAGTGAGCCTGTGCGTGAAGTCCCTGTTCTGAAGCCGTGACTGGAAACCATCCAAAGATTGTTGAACCAGTTCGGGAAACCTGTGTCTGTTTTTCCCCGTGGGTTGTTGTGGCTGTGTAGTACTGGACTACGTGAGTCTTGTTGGCCTGTGAGCGACTCCATCCAAGTGAGAGAGTGCGCAGTGGAAGGAGAGAACTCCTGGAAGGAACCCTGTAGATGCCATAGAGCCCGGAGACTTATGGTCCAGTCTGTTCCTGCAACCCAAGGCAAGGGAGATTGGTAGTCGAAGGAGTGTCCAGGTGACAGAGAAGGTGCATTCTCCTGGGGTGGAACATGCATGTGGGGAAAGAGGGTCTGTGGGCAGTGAGCGTGGGATATTCTTGGGAGAGAACTCCTTCCTTGTGGTTGTGTGTGACTGATTTCCCTGTAACCTCAGCCTGAGCCTAGATTCCTTGCCTTGGGGTGGAGCTTAGTCCCAGCTTGGGGGTGACCCACTGCTGAGCTGATGAGCAGTGCAGTCTAAGGGTGGGAGGTTCGTGGAAGGCCTGCATTTGGTTGGTGGATTTCACCACTGTCACAAGATAAGTATTTAACTATGTTTTACCACATTTTATCATGACTCTACTAGATATGTTATCATGTTTTCCGCTATGTATATGAATTACTGTTAAATGCTATGGATTGTTTAATTATAGCAGTAACGATATGTTTATTCTGAGAATTAAATGTATTTCTTTGCTTGAATGCATGTGGTTATACAATGCCTGTATGAATTATTTAAAAGTCTGTGTATAGAATGGTAACTGAGAGCGATGAAAGCCTCGGTAGACAAAAAGGTACACTACAAATTTTCTATATAACTGGGGAATACAATGAGCTATATATTTCAATAGATGGAACTATGTTAATAGAATGATTTAGTATCTAGACTGCTTTTTTGACAAATACAACGAGCTATGTATTTTGGAAAATAGAAGCATATAGAATTGTCAGTCATTACAAATACGAAATTGATGGTCAGAAGCAATTGTATCTTCAATTAATCAAGTGGTAGATCGAATGAATGGTTGTGTGAAAGAGCGTAGTATATTATATTTTAAAAGTGGATATAGATGATGAAGACTATACTAGACAAAGATGAAAAATATCATAGATCAAAGTGAAGTACTCTTTAAGGGAGGGTGTTGGAGTAATTAAATCCTACTTGTCTTGTGTTTAGTGTAAGATTATATTATTGAGGAGTTTGTTAGATCTAGTTGGATGTGAGATATTTTCTACAACTATTAGATACCATTTATGTGTGTTGTTGATATATTCCCTTGTGAGTTTGTTGTGTAGTTGAGGGAGAAATTCATGTATATATATGTGCTTTATTGAATAATAAAGTATACGTACAAGAGTTTTTGTGTGCAATGATTTTCTAAGTTCTAATTGGTCTGGGCTTTTCCCAAGATAAATTGTTTTTTGGTTCACTATGGAAGACCTCACACATCATAATGGAGAACACAAGAATTTCAGTTTGAAATGAAATCTCTTCCTATAGAATATGGAGGGAAATAGAAGGTTGGCAAGATGGTAAGGAGGTAGTGCAGTCCTATGTCTCTTTTAGTTTTTATGTGAATCTACAAAGGGAGATCCAATTCATGCTCGACGAATTATAGTAATCTATACTATAAATCTGTTGTTTTCATGTTCATTAGCAAGTACTATTGAGGAACCATTCTTGTGGGGTTTGGTTTTATTATTCCTAGTGTTTCTCAAGGATGACAGTGTCTATACCAAAACACATGCTTCCATATTAATATATGTATCCTAAAAGGAGATATTTAATGTAGATATTCAAATATCTCTATAAGGATTGTTTTACATATTTAGAAAATATTTGTCCCAATAGTGTGGAAGAGAACTATGAATTTGGAGAAAAGAAACCTAGATTTTTCATTGGCGGAATGAATGTAGGGAATATGTAAGGGTCTATATGTCAGTAGTAGCAAATATTTTTTTCTAAACCATCCCTAATATTATGTCAAATGGAGACAAGATGTAGAAGAATGGTTTGTGTGGTAGTGCATTTTTTTCCTTTAAGTATAATTGGAGGGGTGGCAATCTTAGCGAGGGTGTATGTAGCTAACATAACTTCAAAAGAAAGAGAACTACTATTTTCCTTCCTCCAGAAAAAAGAATCTCAAGAATCTTAGCTACGAGAGGGAGAAGTTAAAAAGGGAGAGTGAAGTTAAAAAGGGAATTGATGATGTTAAGAAGAATGTCAATGTTTGTATAAGAGCATAAGTTAAAGCTATAATGGATTAGAAACTAAATCTATAGTGGAGAGGAGAATGGGAGTGATGGAAACCAGTGCCGCAAGTGCCCAGGGAACGGTTTGCATGACAGTAGCATCGAGTTACCTAGCCTCTTGGTTTGTCAAATGCCTTCTCCAACGTGGTTACCACGTTAAGGGAACTATAAGGGATCTTGGTAACAAGAAAAAGACGGCTCATTTACTAAAGTTAGAGAGAACAAAGGAAAGGTTGTAGCTGCTCGAAGCTGATCTATTGGATGATGGCAGCTTTGATGAGGCTATGAGTGGTTGTCCGGGCATTTTTCACATGGTCGCACTTGTGATCACAGTCGCTCCATATCCCAAGAGCCCGCTGAGCGGCGGCGTGAGGGACATGCAAATGGAACGGAACCCTAATGGGGAGAAGGAAGCCACGGTCCTTTGTAGGGCTGAGGTGGACCAGCAACCGCCCACGAAGAAGGATCCAGAAACAAAAACGCAGCCAGTCCACATAGATGAAGTCTTCATCGTGCTTCTAGCACTAGGATGGAAGAAATGGTCCATCTCGTCGAGAAGGTTAGTGGCCGGCATAGAGGAAACCGAAGAGGGCGACTCCAACTCATTCTCTGGTGAGAGAGAACCAGCGATTTGGGACCAGATCAATGCTGAGAATAGATGATGGGTGCAGCAAGTGCTAAACCCTAGCCGTCACTGTCACCTTGATCTAAAGTTCGAAATCCATTCAAATAGCAAAGACCTCAGGGATCTTCGGCTCTTGGGGGATTCTCTGCCTTCACTCTGGTGCAGGAATCTAGTTAAGAGTAATGCAAGAGCAAGGTTTCATTCTGAATATTGCAACAAGACTAACTCTGAGATTGCGGCAAGCTTCCTCCTTTTTTTAAAGACCATTGCCAGATCTTCTCTCTGCTTGCAGGCTCAAGACTTAGACTCTATTTTTGAGCTCAAAACCCAAATCCACAAAGCTACAGGTATTTCGCCTGGGTTCCAACGACTAATTTTTGAAGGACGACAACTTGGAGATGGATCTCTGCTACGGGACTATGGGAATCTAAAAAATGCAACCATTTCTCTCACTTCTCATTTGCGTGGAGGAGTGCCTTCGGTCACTCATGCAAGCTCTTACAAGCAGACTGTGAAATAAGGGACTTCCACTCCTTCGGGGTTCAAGGCTGAAGCTTCAAAAGTAAAGGAGCCCTTTGGATCTGCCTTCATTGTGGAGCAGTGCGCAAAACCTCCAACAACAGAATTTTAATATCCCCAAGTCTATGGCTATGCCTTTATCTACCAGGCAAAATCCCTCATTTGTCGCTTCAACAGACTTTGGCCCTCAGCCCCTGTGCTAAAGGAATGGGTTAACAAGATCTGGTCGGAAGGTCATGAGCTGTTCTTCTGCTCCAAGGGGTTCTTCATCATCAACTTCTCCACAGAAGTTGAATGTCAACATGTGATAGAGCAAGGTCCATGGTTCTGGGGTAGATCTGGTCTCTCCATGCAAAGATGGTTCCCAGAATTCAATCCAATGACCATGACAACCATGACTACACCAGTCTAGGTAAGACTACCCAATCTACCCCTGAATTTCTATTCTTCATCCTTTTTACCCACCCTGGGCAATGCATTGGGTAGATTTATCAAGATAGACACAGACAGAATAGCGAAAGGCTTCATCACTTTCACCCGCATATGCGTTGAAATTGACCTCAGTCAAGGGCTTCTGGATAGGATTCTTATAGACTGGGATGAGGGAGATTCTTTCATACAGATGGTCGATTATGAGAACACTGCCTTCAGATGTCACTCCTGTCAGCAAACAGGGCACCTCCAAGAAACTTGTCCTCTTTCCCCAATCCCTCCCTCAACTTCTGGAGCACGGAAAAGAGCCAATGGTTGGCAAGGACCAAAATCTCACAAAAGCCACCCAAACCCTTCCTCCGACAACAAGAAACATCACAAAGATGCTCGAACTCCTCCGCCTTCCTCAATGCCTTCGCAGGCCCCAACTTTTTCTCAATAGCCAACTGTCAACCCAAAACACCAGCTTGTGGCCTCGGCACAAAATCCTAAAGATTCATAAGTCATGATTCCAACTCCCGCAATTAAGTCCTTGCACCCACCTCTCAAAAAGAGGGAAAAAATTGACACAATCATGATCACAGCCTCGCTCCCAGGGACTTAGAAGCGCCCTCATGAATAAGACAACTCAGACAGCGACAAAGAAGCACCCATGGATTCAACAGCTCAAGATTATGGCACTTCCTTAGACCATCTAGCTTTGGTGGTAAAAGTTGTTGAGCCTACCAGCTCCTTTGGTTGGATTTATGTTTGTAAGAAAAAAGGTAGAAAGGATCCTCACCGACCAACACAATGATCCGGCCCTTTCTCCTTATATTGTCATGTTTCATCTTGCTTTTCCCACGTGCTCTCTGGGGCTCTCTTTTAGCATAGGCTAGTTTCAAGTGATCCCCTATTTTCTTTTTGAGGGGTCTTCTCCCATCAACAAATCAGTGTATCTCTTTGCAATTTTTTCATGGATTGAATAGAAGGATTCTCCCCTTTTTTACTTAAAAAAAATAAAAATCTATAGTGGAGAGGGTGATCAAACTATAGATATGGGTTCATCTTTAGAAGAACCATTTATTGTTAAGACTAATTTATTGTTAAGACTAATATCTAGCAGTAAGATTTCTTCTATATACAACATAATCATATTTTGTATACAAATTCAAGCAATGTTTTCTCTATCAATGGAAAGGGAAAGAATAGTACAATATTTACAAGATTGGGGTAGTCCTCCAACATTGGTGCATTTCTTCTTTTTGACATATATCATTTAAGAAAATATGATCATATTGGTCTAAGAAGAAAGGTATTTTCTAGAAGCAATGAAATTCCATGAAGCTTGACAAATGATGTTGGGCACAAACAAGAAGAATTCCTTAGGGTCACCACCATTGTTGGTTAAGCATTGTCCATAATTATTACGATCTCATCCCCATGTATTTGTCATTCTGTACATGTTAGGGAATGTTTTTTTTTCTATAAATTTGTATCAAGAGGCAATATTCAAGAGAACCTCCATGTTGAAAAGGATAAACTAGTGATTCCACAAAAAGAAAGATTAAAAGAGGCTAGTAGAGTTGCAGAAGATATAGATAACTTGCATGATGGTTGTAATCAACATGTCTCTCAAAGGGATGTAAAGTCTTCCAATTGTCTTCTTTTGATAATTTCAAACCCCATAATATTTTGTGTATGGAAAGATTAAGGACACGATGGATGTATACTAAGTTGGTAGTTTTGGTCTAGCTATTTGTGAAGGATACTCAACACTAAAACATATTGAAAGCCAAATATTTATAGTTGCATATCATAGAAATGAGAAGATACTTGTTATAGAAATGATATATCATAGTAAACATAGAACATAGTTTCTCATTAATTAATTTGTTGTTGTATGATTTGTTTGATCTGTAATTAATGTTGTCAAAGTAATGTATTGTATTTTTCCTCATCAATATAACAACCTATGCATGGTTTTATGCTATTACCTGATTCAGGAGGATGTCCACACAGAGCATTATTACTTTGCACACCATGGAGAACATAATAAAGATGTTGATTGACGATAGGCGACAAAGAATGATTAATGCTCATGAATCATTCATTTAAAATTATAAAAATGATTAATACTTTAAATGAGTGTGAAAAGGTCATGTATTATTCATTCAAATTGGAAAAATGAGTAATACTTGAAGTGAGGGGAATTACTCATGTCTTTTTCATTTAATTTGAAAAAATGGAAATTAGTTGTGTGAAAATCAACCTCACAAATTAGTTTCCTAGTTTCAAGGGGAAGTTGGGAGTCTCATGACTTGGTTTGGGTTTCTTCCTCATTTTATCACAAATATTTTCCTAGTCTCAAGGGGAGGTTAAGAGTCTCATAGGTTGGTTTGAGATTCTTTCTCATTTTTGTCCTTGAGTTGTTATTAGATCCTAAATTTGTGGATCTTGTATCCTTGAATTATGGAGTTAAGGAAACTATATTAACTCCTTGATGGGTTTCATCCCTTGATGCATCCCTTGATGGATCCCCTTTTAGGGAGCTTGGTGAGAGAGCTCAAGAGAGATTGGAAGAAATAAATTTATTCCTTATGGTGTCTGAAGAACCATCACTTATGTGAGAGCCTTAAGTTCTTTGTTTATAAGAGAAGGTTGCTCTGGGTTTTCATCCCTTTATGGAGTATGTGCCAAATTTTGTGAGAAGGTTTCATCCCTTGCTAAAGGAATGATAATAAATCGATTTGTATTCTAAATGGATCCATAGATGCAACCATAAAATTATGGTGAACTATGTTAACACATTGGTGTCAAATTATATGTGTGAGTTTTGATTTCATTCTCACTTTATTAAGTAGAGATTTAATTACACATATGCACATAATTATGACAATTTTCTCACGTTCATATGCATTGTTAAGAAATTATTTGTTCATGTTCACATCCAATTAATCATCAGTAAAAGATCCTCGTTGTATATTTTTGTAGAGAAAGATCTCACGGAAAATCTCGGATCAAGTGGTATCAGAGAAAGTCTGACCAGTTTTGAATATTGTGAATATAATCATGGGCAAAGAAAAGAAGCAAGCATGGCTTCATGTGCTTAAAGAAATCAACCAAACCATTCAAGCATAGAATGTTGAGTTGAGGAGGTTTCTTCAAGAATATGAAGAAGAAAATAGAAAACTATGATTGTAGCTACAAGATATGGAGGAGCAAGTTGGGGAATGCTCCACTACAGAAGAAGCAGAAAGTCCCTCCAAGACTAGACCAACGTGTGGCCATGACAGGTATACTAGTTATGGTTCTTGTCATGAAAATGTTGACGGTTGCACATATTTTCAGATAATAGAGAATGCTCTCCAGACACTAGATAATCAAGGTGGTTTCCTAGAAGCCTCATCTATAGCTTCATCCAACCAAGAGGATCAGTTGGCCAAAATTCAGGAAGATGACCAAGTGTCATAAACAGGAATGGAGCTAAAGAATTCTCCATGTTCAATTCCTTCCCTTATTAATGATGATGCTTCTTTTGAATTTTTTGAAATTCAAGCCAAGGGAATTGGCTTGAAATTGCTGAGGAAGATGGGGTATAAAGGAGGAGGTATTGGTATTAATGGCCAAGGCATCATTCAACCACTAGAGGTTGTAGGAAGGCCTTGGTTTGCAGGATTGGGGTATGTTGAAGGAGAATGCTCAAAAGAAACAGCAGCAAAGGATTATCCAAGAAAAGAGTTGAAATAATCACCAACACCATCTAAGAGAAATGATGGTGCGTCACTTTCTGAAAGTGATATATCTAGCAAGAGATTCCAAAGAAAATCAAAGTTTCCTCAAAAATATTTGGATAGCAAGAGTGTTGAAATGTGTTGGAAGAGAAAATCTGAACCGAGATCTTTTCATCGAAGTGACTTATAAAGAATTGTATAAAATGAGCATAAATTAAAGTGCACCATTAAAGAAGGAAAATATCAATAATGAAGAGACATAAGAATCAAATCTAAACACGAAAAATTGATAACAGAGTTCATCCCTGGTGGACTACGTCTCTGAGTCCTTCTCTCAAATGGGTAGGCCTTTTTATTATCTCAGCAAAATAATTTGGAAAAATACATAATTATACCTCATTCTGGAATTGAATTGTAGAAGCTTTTATCAAATCAGAAAACAAACAACACCATTGAATTTGTGGCGTCGAATTACCCAAAAAATATTATCTCCATGCCTCAATCCAACTCTGGCACTCCTAGGCCCTTGAGAAATCTCGTCTCGGTTTTTGTTCTTGTTCGACCAATTAATTCATTAAAAATTGCCTCGAAAACTATGGTTGTTTGTACTATCACACCCTTGCTCCTTTCCCCTATGCATTGGCAATTTTTTAAATTTAAATAATAATTGTGGGCGGTATAAACAATGGGTTGGTTTGGCTCAACGATGGCGGAGCTATAGCTAAGGCATATGCGTTGGGGGAGGTCCCAAGGTCGAGCCCATGGGCCTCCCCTTTTGGGTTGTTGTTATAATATATATATATATATATATATATATATATGGTGCTTTGCCAACTTTTAGAGGTGGTTTAGATTTGTCCGTTGGGCCGCCAAATCTAGTGGAGCTCCACCATATTTTGCAGACCTGCCCTTTTTTCTTATTTTTGAATTTCCATCCTCGGGCCCTCATTGGGAATTTTCCCACTGCCATGTGGTAGCCCATGACTAGGATACATGGCATCCAACCATTGGGCCACACCAACCACCTGTACAGTCACCTTCCACATCATCCTTCCACATCACTATATGGTATGCCATGTGGTTGTACAGACTGCCATGTGGCACTTTTTCATTGGTCCATGGATCGACCCGAAAAATCCAAAAATGAGTGACACGTGGCAGCCTGTGGGGTTGCCACATCACCATGATTGCATCATTATGACATCAACATGACATGTGTCTCCTCCTGTGTGTGACACATACACTGTACGAATGTTGATGTCATACATACTGATGCTGATGTCAGCAGTACAGATGTTGACTCATCCCCTATTGACTGGGCTAGGTTAACCAAAATTTCACCGCGAATATATTTTGATCCATAACTTTGTTTGATGAGACGTTCACATCGTTTGAAATCTCATGACACTCTCTTCACGATGATGACACTTTCACTGAGTTTTGAGGATTTTGAATTTTTTCCCTTTCTCTATCTATTAAGGCCATTCTAAGCTTCTTGAGTTGGTTTTGTAAGTTCTGAGTTGGTCTTAGTCTTCTCTGGATCATTTTTGGATCACGCCTTCCCATTGAGATATTTTTGGACCACCAAAATCTTTTATCAATTAACAGATAAGTGAGGGAAGAGTGCCCCCACCTTGTCCTTCACAATCCACTTTGCCTTTCTTGGATGTGTGCCCTTTAAACCTATTCGAATATAATCAACATCACCCCTACACGAAGTCCTCATCCTTCTGTCCAGGATGATATATTCCCTTAACTCATCCAAATAATCAAGAGCAAACTCATCAACCGAAGGTATTGAAACTTCCCCATCCCGATCCATGATCATGGGAGGCTCAAAAGGTTTCAAGTTCTCTACATTTACAACTGAGTAGATCTTCATATAAGGTGGAATATCTAGACGAAAAACATTGGTACCACTTTTCTCCAAAATAGTGAAGGGTCCATAACGAATGGTATTGAGTTTCTTGCCTTCACTCTTCAATCTTTCCTTGTTGATGTGAAGCCATACCTGATCTCCAACCTGAAACTGATGATCAACCCTTTTTTTTTCATGCCGAGCTTTATATTATGCTTGATTTTTCTCCAATTGTTCCCTGACTGCTTGGTGTGCCTGTTGGATACTCTAGATGAACTTGTGGGCTCTGTCTTCATTTCTTTCTTCATTTGAATAGGCATCTCTCCCATACATCAATTCCAAAGGAACTTTAGGTAGGTACCCAAAACTTGTCTTGAAAGGTGAACATTGAGTGGAGGAATGTAAGGCTTAGTTGTAAGCATGTTGTACATAGGGTATATATTCATCCCATACTTTGGGATGCTTGCTGCAGTAGCCTCGAAGAAAAAGTACCATTGTTTGGTTAACAACCTTTGTCTGTCCATCGGTTTGTGGATGGAAAGCAGTGCTCCTCTTCAACTTGGTGTCCATCATTCTCCACAAGCTTGTCCAAAAATCCTCAAGGAATTGAGTATATTGATCCGAGATAATGGATGTGGGTAACCCAAAGTGAACCCAAACATACTGAAAGAAGAGATTACCAGTCTGCTCAACAATGATCTACTTTTTACATGGAATTAAGATACACATCTTGTTGAAACTATCCACTACAACATACAAATAGTCATGACCCCTTTTCGACATTGGTAAACAACCTACAAAATACATGGAGATACTTTACCATGGATGGGATGGAATAGGTAGTGGTGAGTATAGCCTCAGTTTTCTATCAGTGGGCTTACAAGTAGAACACATCACACACCCCTTTACATATTTAGTTACAATTTATTTCATTTAAGGCCAGTAACAAACCTCTGTAAATGAGTCATAGTTTTTCCTACCCCAAAATTCCCAGACACAAGATAAGTGTGAGCTTCTCATATTACATGGACTCGTTCACTTGTAGGAATACATAGCTTTCCAAGATGGTAGAGTATTTTTCCCTGCAAACAATAGTTCTCTACGTGTGCACCATTGGTTAGATTCTCATATACTTCTTTAAAATCTTCATTAATGGAATATTGTTCCACATAGCCATCATGAGATAAAGAAGTATTCTTCAAAATAATAGAAACAACAATAGGAGGTATAGAAATCATATAAGCTACCTTATTACTTGTACCCTTTTTGTACTTGATTACCAAATGAAATTATTGTAGGAAACCTATCCATCTGTAATGTCAAGATTGTTGCAGTTTGGTTTGTGATTAGAGATACTGTAAGGGTTGATGATCTGCATGTTTGATTGTTTCCTTCCCTAACAAGTAGTGCTTCCATTTCTTTACACTTTGAACTAATGCATACAATTCTTTATCATATGTAGGATAGTTAACAACAACTTGGTTAAACTTTTCAGAGTGGTAACAGATAGGCTTATGATATTGTATCAATAATGCACCCATGGCGTATCCGCTGGCATGTATCTCGATCTCAAAGGGCTGTTGAAGATTCAACAGTGATAATATTGGTGTGATATTGATATTTTCCTTCAAAGTGTCAAAATATTTTCGTTTCTTTCCTCCCCACTGAAAAGTGTTCTTCACACTGGTTAAGGCATGCAAAGGAGCTACTATAAAGGATAAGTTTGAAATGAACCTCCTCCAATACTGGACTTGTTGGCCCTTGACCAAGTTTTGAGGAATATTTGGTCATATTTGACCATTTTGGGACTTCGACAACCTGTCGAAGGAGGTGCACAAGATGAAGCAGAGATCATGGGATCTTGACCCACTTTTGGTCCTTTTTAGGTTTTTGGGAATATGTAATGGGAAAGGGATGTCGGCCCGTGGGTTTACCCACACTTAGGCCCATTTTTGTAATGTATAAATAGACATCTAGGTGATATAAGTAGGAGAGAAGATTAGCCAAGGGCTTAGTGCTAGAATTGATATATGTGATTGACTTGCAAAGCTGAGTGCAAGTGTTGTAAGTGTTGAGTGCACAGATTGTAAGGAGGATCTATGCTAGATCTACTCGAGGAAGGAGGATCTAGCGACGTGCAGGCAGGTCTCCTATCCTATGCAAAGTAGGATTTTGATAGCTCTGTGTTGTAACCGGATTGACTAAAGCTAATAAAGAAGAATAGTTGGCGGACGTAGCCACAGGGTGGGGGTGAACCACGTAAATACCGTGTGTTGTGCTTTGTGCTTATTCTTAGATTTTTTATATTTCTAAGTGCTTAGATGTGATTAAATAGACTTGCTTATGCTTAGTGCTAGATATGTATATGAAAGATAAATCCGATGTGTATGAATATGCTAAGTGCTTGGTCTACCAGATCTGATCTATCTTGTTATTGCTAAGTGCTAAAATAACCTAGACCTAAGTGAATGTTGCGATGCTCTCCTATGTCGATGAAGTGGATCTGAGTGGAATATTTATGAATGACCTACGCTAAGTGATTTGTAAGTGATATAATCATAGATATGTGTCCAATATAAGGTTGCAGACACCTGAGCCTTGCAACCACCCCTGCCTCTACCTCGGGTGATACTTCATCTTCTTTGCAGGTGTTGTTGAAAGGGTCGATAGTTAGGGTTTTGTTGGTGCTTTGTTGTAGCATTGAACCCTGGGTCTGCCCCTGTGCCAACAAATTGTTTTGTTGTCGGGATTGAAACTGTGATTGTAGGGAACTAAGGGAGAAGAATCTTTGTGCAAATATTCATCCTGATACTGTGGAAGCTCTGTGCGTGGATCTGTTCCCTAGTGCGTAGTATTTTACTTGATCTAAAAAGAGAAGGCCAGATATGAAGAAAAGAAGTGAGATCTGAACGCTTTGTGCTCTAAGAAAAGTAAAAGTGGAATTTTCTGAAGAAAAGAGGTCAGGTCTACAGAAAAGAGGTAAGATCTGTAAGATATGTGCTCTAATAAAGGTAAGAATAGTAGAAAAAGTTTTTAGATCTGAAGGCTTTGTGCTCTGTAGAAGTAAGATAAGTGAAAAATGTTTGTTTCTAGAGTATGGATCTAGGTATGTTTGATAGACTCTGTCCTAGCTTGAAAACGAGGGCATTAATGGATGAAATAAAGTTTGAAATGAATAGATCTGATAGATATGTTATACCTATGCATAGAAAGAATGTTTGGACTAACCAATGGATGCAGGATCCTAGAAAGATTTTTTTGCAGGCTAGCTACCATGATCTTGGTGAGCAGTACAAAAGAAGTTGGGGATCATTTAAAAGGAAGAGAGGATTAACCCTAAGTTACAGCTGCCAAAGACCAGGACATCTAGCTAAGGAATGTCCTGGTGGAAGAGCTAGTTGTCTCTGTTGTCAAGCCTTGGACCACGAAGTATTGGATTTCCCTAGAATGATTGCTAAGATTGAAGGCATGAATCTGAATGAAGAAAACCCTAAGGAAGATCCAAAAATAGCAGAACCCCAGAAAGAATCAGAAAAGAAATTACTACAGATGAAAGACACCTTGAATGACCACCGACATGTTAGATTATCAGGCGTCTTTAACGAAAAAGAATGCATCGAGGTAAGAATAGGAGACTTCGACATTGACTGTGTTCTGGATGAGGAAACACATGTGAATGTTATGACAGAGAGAACATGGGAAGCTATAGGAAGGCCTATTATGATCCCTGCACTAAGCGGAATAGGGTTATTCAAAGGGAAACTGGTAAACCTATGTGGAAGTCTCACTCAGATATCTATGAATGTCAATGGAACTTCGATCGAGGAAGATTTTGAGATTATCAAAATTATTGAGGACAATGCCCCATTTACTATATTACTTGGAAAACCTTGGATTGAAAGAGATCAAGTTAGAAAGAAGGAAGGAGAAAAGGTTTTAGAACAATGGAGACAAGAGATAAAAGATTTCATGACCAGAAGGATCGTGGAGTTGATTGAGGAACAAGAGAACAAATAAAAGATATTTGACACTAGAATCCCATATGTCAAAGCTGTAAGAACATTAGAGGACTCATAGAAGATTGAAGTATCTGTCTCAGATATAGAAGAAATATTACCCCTGAATCCTAGGAGAGAACCTCAACAGCTTTAAGTGACTATGCCCAAGGAAAATAAGAATCAGAATGAGAAAATAACCATGGAGACGAATCTCATGGGGAAGAAGGATAGGAAGCTAAGTAAAAAGAGATCTAAGATCAACATGCTACAAAGGGTTCCAGAGGGAACCTCTCAAAAATAAAACTTGTAAATTGGAGCATCGTCGGGATGTCAGAACAATGACATAGGTCACTTCGCCATGGAGAAGCAATATAGCCATTAGAGGCTAATATATCCATTCGACTGTCGGTCCGAACGAATCGAAAAGAATTGATGGCTCATCACCAAACCGTTAGACCGTGCCATAACAGACAGAACAAGAGTTAATGAAGCCCCATATCCATTACAAACGACCTGTTACAGAGTTACTTACTTATTCCATCGCGCCATGCATGAAAGACACTTTTTCTAATTGCAAATTTGAGTCTGCGGACTACATGAATTGTGAACAGTGATTACTCCACTCTTTCTCTCTACCCTATTACAGTACCTACTTTACTTTGAGAACATGAGATATTGATCCTGAGCATATATGTACTACGAATTTAGCAGAGCTGAAGAATCGGTAAGACAGGTACTCGCTAGCCTCATATCTGAAAGAGTCATGTCAGAGAGAGGATTGTCTACAGGTTTACAAGCATCATTGATGAGAGGAGTGAAAGCCTCCCCGTCGACTGCTCAAGCAGTAACATCCTGAGCCGACGTAGAAAGAAGAACCAAACATAAATATGATATGGCCAACACGAAGTTGGTTCCATCCATCCTACTTGCTTACATACAAGCTCTGAGCAGTGTGATCAATAGAGACAGTGTGCCTAGAGACTTTAAGTACACTCTAGTCACTACATACCTGCCGAAAGGGGTACGCGCATTCCGCGTAGATCACGACAAGGTCACAGCATTGAAGTTTAGTGACTTCAACCTAGGGGATCATAAATTTTACAGCATGCTTTCCCCGTACAAGTACCTAACCAGATTCAAGGGAAAGAATTCAAATATCGTCCCTCAACCATGGACGATGAACCTCGCACAATCCACTCTGCTCAATGTTATGAAGATACCACACTTCGACATACACCACAAGGTGAATTCTTGTGTGAAGTTGTTGCTGGCAAGTTACCATGGAGGATACTTATGGTTAAACCATTGCATAATAGCTGATCCAACGCTGATCAATCAGATCACTGGGCTTATCATGCAGGGCCCTGATCCCCATGATTACTATCCTAGAAAGACCGTGGATTGTGCTCTTGCTCAGAAGATTAAAGAAGCTTATGGCGATGTTGAGAAAGGCGCATGAGCCTACAAGGTATCTTCTATTGAAAGTGGCACAGTGCACCTTACATCTTAGTTGATTGTAGGGAAGTTGGTACGTGATGCAGGAGCATCTCTCCATGTTAGCCAGCTAGCTAGCCAGCCACATCAGTGAATTCAAATCGCGTGTTGAAGAGAGGCACTGTCCTCATTTAAAATTTGAATGAATGTAATTAAATGTCTTAGGTTGTTGAGTCGTGAAGCCATGCCTTTGTGCAGGCATTAGAGTAGATAGGCCTTTAATGTTTGTAAGGTTGAGATCTAGATCCGATTTGCAGACTAGACAGCCCTTTCAATGCCATTGAATAGGGTAGGTAGATTGGAGGGAAGAGATTGAAGAGCCCCTCTTGTAAAAGATCAATTTCAGATCTCATTTTGTAGTAGTTAGAGTATGCACAAGAGAGTTAGCATAGATAAGAGAAGAGGAGAGCCGAGAACTTGTTACAAGCCGTGCTCAGGAACACCTTGTAAAGACAGGAATTTTCCATTTAATACAAACAACAATTTTTCTTGCATATTTCTTATGTTGAATGAATGTCTGTGAGTGTGTTCTGTTTATGCTGTGAATGTATGTTGCAGTTTTTCATTTGCAGGAGTGTGTTTGATCTCAGGCTTGAGAGGTTCTTTGTGGTTTCATGCCAGGAGGGTGTGACAGAGTATTGCAGTCTATGAATACCAGTGCATAGATGCACTTCTGAATTCTACAGGTTTAGACAAAGACG
>JZKD02S0884420.1:149610-171520 GCA_000966675.3 Picea glauca | reverse complement strand
CAGATCTCATTTTGTAGTAGTTAGAGTATGCACAAGAGAGTTAGCATAGATAAGAGAAGAGGAGAGCCGAGAACTTGTTACAAGCCGTGCTCAGGAACACCTTGTAAAGACAGGACTTTTCCATTTAATACAAACAACAATTTTTCTTACATTTTTCTTATGTTGAATGATTGTCTGTGATTGTGTTCTGTTTATGCTGTGAATGTATGTTGCAGTTTTTCATTTGCAGGAGTGTGTTTGATCTCAGGCTTGAGAGGTTCTTTGTGGGTTCATGCCAGGAGGGTGTGACAGAGTATTGCAGTCTATGAATACCAGTGCATAGATGCACTTCTGAATTCTACAGGTTTAGACAAAGACGTGCTAGGTGGGCACAGAAGCTGAAATCAACACCTCAGAGGAAGATCTCAAGATTTATGAATACCTTGGAGGCAAGGCTATGTATGAGAAAACAAAGTTGTAGACAAAATCTCTGAGGAGTTTTGTGAAGCTCTGCCATGAGGGCATTGAGTGGGTGCAAGGAGTGCACAGAAGACAAAAGAACTCTGCTGTGAGTTCAGACAGAAGCCAGAATTACTAAGAATTCTGAGAGCTCTGCCAAGTGGGCATTGAGCAGTTGCAAGGAGGACATAGAAGACAGAACTACTGGATGTTCTGTAAGAAGATGCTCTGCCAGGTGGGCATTGAGTAGGTGTGTAGATAGGCACAGAGAGGAAATGAACTATGTTGAGTTCTGTGATTGAGGAAGAGCCCACAGAAGGATATTCACAGGGTTGTTGAACACCCTGAGCACTCAGTAAGAGGTTGCTTGAGTGAAGGATAGCTAGGAGGGCATCCAATATCTCCATCTGAGGGAGAAAGGAAAAAGGACGAGTTTCCTTGGAGATTGAAGCTGCAGGAAAGCTCAAGATGGATAACCCCTTATGTACGCAGGGGTTCTACAAGAAGCACAAAAGCTGAAGAATCCTTTGAGGATTTGAGAGTAAATCTCAAGAGGAACATCGTCATTGAGAGAGCAGGCAAGGACTCAAGTAGAAGAGATCGTAGAGGAAAGAAGACAAAGGTTGAGGCCTTTTTGACACTTGAAATTCTTCCAAGTGCAGGAAAAAAGCGTCGAAGCTCGGGAGGAGCAACAACTGCCATCGGATTAAGCCGAGAAGATCTGGACCATTGAAGGTTTTCACGTCCAGGAAGCAGTACAGGAAGAGCACACAGGAGAAATGATCTGAAGCTGTCAGATCTTGGGTGAACAACCGTCAGTCATTAGATTTAACAGAAGATGCACAAGGTTTAAAACTCACGCGAAGAACAACGAGGTGTGAAGTCTCGAGATAGCGAAGGAATCTAAGTCATTCGCCAGAATAAGGACACGTGTCGCAAGATCACCCGTATCGAGGACTCGGACATCAGAGGTCAGAAAGGGAGCTCATTCAACTTTGTGAGTGGCGAAGTCACGAAGAGGATCAGGACCGTCCATCTGAGAGTGGATAGGTGGCATACTCGCCGACACGGAGGTCAGACTTTCATTGACCATTTTGGGGTTTCGTGGGTTGAGGAGATGAAGGCTTAGCATCAATATTCGCGAAGTCGCAAGGTCCAAAACTCCAAAAAAGGTGGAAATTTCTGTGTGGGACCCACGTAGATGATGTGTCAGAATTTCATCATTTTGGCATATCGGAGGGTAAGAGGTCGAGACTCTTATCTCGAAAGTCCGAAGTCGCGAAACCATGAAAGAATTGCAGTCATCTGTTAGAAGGAGGACAGGTGGCAAAGATCTAGAGATCTCGTGAACTCAGAGGTTTGCAGGGTGAGAGCCCAAGAATTAGGTGCTTGAAGTTGCGAGAAGTGAAACCATGAAGTGCCGAGAGCCAGCACGAGGGACACGCGGAAAAACTACACAGTGGGCCTGGGAATTAATCAGCCAGACACACATCACGCATTTGGAGGAGTCAACACCCCGTTGACCTCTCGCGTCTCAGGGAATCGAGAGAAAAGGGAACGAAGGTTCGAGCCATCAACTCACGAAGTCGCGAGTAGAAAGAATGAGAGGAGAAAAGTCAAATCTCGCCTCTTAGGGGTTCAGAAAAGAAGTTGCCAAAGGTTAAACCTTTGAACTTGCGAAGGCGCGGGAGGTGAAAGGCGCTAGTGCTTAGCCTAGCTAGTGGTCACGCAAGGAGGGCACTGACAAATGGAGAGTTGTACCCATTTCGCAATCTCGGGTATCGTGAGATCGCAAAGGAAGAGTCGGGAGCCACAAATCGCGAACTCGCGAGATTGCGAGCTGCGAAGAAAGGACCTATGGATCAATTTGAAAGGAGATTCTAGCAAGGAATCTGGAAGAGACGATCCAGCTCAAAGGGGTTAAAGAACGATCCTGTGAGCGGATCTCAGCCCCAGGGCCGATAGGTCTACGTCAATTGGTATCAGATCCAGAAATCTGTTTGTATATTTCAAGTAGAGGGTGAAGGAAAAGGAAGACAAAGTGATGGAGACTTTGTAAGGATTGTTTTCAGGTAGGCAACAGTCCACAGACAGTCAGGAGGACTGTGGGAGAAGCTAGAACACTCAGGATTTCAGATTGACATTAGTAGGTTTGCCGGGAGAGCAGACAGGGACAACGATATGGCTACTGAAGGCTAAGGATACGCTGGAAAGAAAAGGCCAGAGTTGATGGTCAAAAGACAGTGTAAGTTGTTAAAATGGCGGTTGAGGCCTGCTGAAAACCTCAATAGACCAGAGAAAAGGGTTCAGGTATGTGAGCCAGAGACTAGGAGAAATCTCAGCAATGCTGAGGATGAATTGGGATCAGCTAAAGATCTCAAGCACTGCCAGGAGGGAAGAGAGGAAATTCCCAATTGCCAGGTGGGCAAAGAGCTGAGATCACTGTGGGATCTCATAGACTATCATGAGGACAGCCGGGGAATTTCAAATTTCTAGGTGGGCAATGAATCGAGATCGTTGCAGGATCTCATAGACTGCCAGGAGAGTAGCGGAAAGTTTCCAATTTAATAGGTGGGCAAGGGAGCATAGATGTGATCAGTTGATTCCATAGACTGCCAAGAGGGTAGCAGGGAAATCCCAATCCACCAAGTGGGCAGGGATGAGAAGAAGAGATTATCTTAGGGTCTCATAAACTTTGAGGTGAGCTTGGATCAGCAGATGCAGCTAATAGAAGAGGAGGAAGATCATAATAGTAGTCTAATGATTGGGAAAATTCAGGTATTCCTACCATTTTCCCAAGAGGAGGCAGAGATATGTATTACAGATGCAACAACAGAAGTAGGACAGTCAGCTGAGACTGTCAAAGGAGAATTGGAGCAGACTTTGGAAGCTGCCCAAGAAGAAAAAGAGAATGAGCATTATGAGGGGTGTCGCAACTCTTTCAGCTAGGAAGCTGAGGAAGTTGCAGCACTGAAGCTGGCAGCAGAAGAAGTCGAAGAGTAGGAAGACAGATTACTCACTCCATGGGAGATGGAGCTGGAGATACTAGAGGATTGGATGAAAAATCCAGAGCTAGTAGGTGACTTCCATGAGCAGATATTGGTAGAGGAGCATTCTAAGGAATCGCTCAAAATTTTTAGCCAGGGAGATGAAAAGGTAGTGAAGACTGCAGAGATGAACTCTGTAGTAGGGTGGCAAATTAAGGACACAAACGAAGAAGATAAAGATGAGGAAAGTATGGGAGATCACAGTGATCTACCCAATTGCAGAAATTTTTTGCAGCCGAGGAGATTGCATGAGCAGAGACTGCTAGTGAGGAGAAGCTGAGCAGAAGAAAAGAAGTAGGAGGAGCACAGCAACAACAACAGCAGGGAGATGGAGCAGATGAATAGCTCCAGAAATCTGTTTGGAATCCAGGAGGATTTCAACCACTAATATGGGAATCTCATGAGCAGAAGCTCATGAATTTTTGCAGCTAAGGAGTATGATGCAGGAGAATCTCTCCACGTCAGCCAGCTAGCTAGCTAGCCACGTCAGCGAATTCAAATCGTGTGTTGAAGAGAGGTGCAGTACTCATTTAAAATTTGAATGAATGTAATTAAATGTCTTAGGTTGTTGAGTTGTGAAGCCGTCCCTTTGCGCAGGCATTAGAGTAGATAGGACTTTAATGTTTGTAAGGCTGATATCTAGATCTAATTTGTGGACTAGATATCCCTTTCAATCCCATTGAATAGGGTAGGTAGATTGGAGGGAAGAGATCGAAGAGCCCCTCTTGTTAAAGATCAATTTCAGATCTCATTTTGTAGTAGTTAGAGTATGCACAAGAGAGTTAGCATAGATAAGAGAAGAAGAGAGTTGAGACCTTGTTACAAGCCGTGCTCAGGAACACCTTGTAAAGACAAGCATTTTCCATTTAATACAAACAACAGTTTTTCCTGCATATTTCTTGTGTTGAATGAATGTCTGTGAGTGTGTCCTATTTATGCTGTGAATGCATGTTGTAGTTTTTCATTTGTAGGAGTGGGTTTGATCTCAGGCTTGAGAGGTTCTTTGTGGTTTCATGCCAGAAGGGTGTGACAGAGTACTGCAGTCTCTGAATACTAGTGTATAGATGCACTTATGAATTCTACGGGTTCAGACAAAGACATGCTAGGTGGGCATAGAAGCTGAAATCAACAACTCAAAGGAAGATCTCAAGATTTCTGAATACCTTGGAGGCAAGGATGTGTATGAGAAAACACAGTTGTAGATAGAATCTCTGAGGATTTCTGTGAAGCTCTACCAGGAGGGCATTGAGCGGGTGCAAGGAGTGCATAGAAGATAAAAGAACTCTATTGTGAGTTCAGACAGAAGCCATAATTATTAAGAATTATGAGAGCTCTACCAAGTGGGCACTGAGCAATTGTAAGGAGGACACAGAAGACAGAACGACTGGAAGTTCTGTAAGAAGATGCTCTTCCAGGTGGGCATTGAATAGGTGTGTAGATAGGAACATAGAGGAAAGGAACTCTGTTGAGTTCCGCGATTGAGGAAGAGCCCACAGAAGGATCTTCTCAGGGTTGTTGAACACCCTAAGCACTCAGTAAGAGGTCGTTTGAGTGAAGGATAGCCAGGAGGGCATCCAATATGTCCATCTGAGGGAGAAAGGAAAAAGGACGAGTTTCCTTGGAGATTGAAGCTACAAGAAATCTCAAGATGAAAAACCCCTTATGTACGCAGAGGATATAAAATAAGCACAGAAGCCGAAGAATCCTTTGAGGATTCAAGAGTAAAGCTCAGGAGGAACAACATCGTTGAGAGTGCAGGAGAGGACTCAAGTAGAAGAGTTCGTAGAGGAAAGAAGACAAAGGTCGAGGACTTTTAGACACTTGAAATTCTTCCAAGTGCAGGAAAAAAGCGCTGAAGCTCGGGAGGAGCAACAACTGTCGTCGGATTAAGCCGAGAAGATCTGGACCATTGAAGGTTTTCACATCCAGGAGGCAGTACAGGAAGAGTGCACAGGATAAATGATCTGAAACCGTCAGATATCGGGCAAACAACCGTCAGTCGTTAGATCTGGCAGAAGATGTAGAAGGTTTAAACCTCACACGAAGAGCAGCGAGGTGCGAAGTCTCGAGATAGCGAAGGAATCTAAGTCGTTCGTCGGAAGAAGGACATGTGTCGCGAGATCACCCGTATCGGGGACTTGGACATCAAAGGTCAGAAAGGGAGGTCATTCAACTTCGCAAGTGGCGAAGTCACGAAGAGGATCAGGACCATCCATCTGAGAGTGGATAGGTGGCATACTCGCCGACACGGAGGTCAGACTTTCATTGACCATTTCAGGGTTTCGTGGGTTGAGGAGCTGAAGGCTTAGCATCCAGATTTGCGAAGTCGCGAGGTCCGAAACTCCAAAAAAGGCGGGAAGTTCTGTGTGGGACCCACGTAGAAGACATGTTAGAATTTCACCATTTCGGCATATCAGAGGGTAAGAAGTCGAGACTCTTATCCTGAAATTCTGAAGTCACGAAACTGTGAAAGAATCGCAGTCGTCTGTTAGGAGGAGGACAGGTGGCAGAGATCTATAGATCTCGTGAACTCGGAGGTTCATTGGGTGAGAGCCCAAGAATTAGGTACTCGAAGTTGCGAGAAGCGAAACTGCGAAGTGCCGAGAGCCAACACGAGGGACACATGATAGAACTACACAGTGGGCCCGAGAATTAATCAGTCAGACACATGTCACAGATTTGGAGGAGTCAACACCCCGTTGACCTCTCGCGTCTCGGGGACTCGGGAGAAAAGGGAACGAAGGTTCAAGCCATTGACTCGCGAAGTCACGAGTAGTGAGAATGAGAGGAGAAAAGTCAAATATCACCTCTCGGGGGTTCAAAAAAGAAGGTGCCAAAGGTTAAACCTTTGAACTCGCGAAGGCATGAGAGGCGAAAGGCGCTAGTGCTTAGCCTAGCCGGTGGTCGCGCAAGGAGAGCGCTGAAAAAGGGAGAGTTGTACCCATTTTATGATCTTAGGTATCGCGAGATCACAAAGGAAGAGTCGAGAGCCACGAATCGTGAACTCGCGAGATTGCAAGCTGCGAAGAAAGGACCTCTGGATCGATTTGAAGGGAGATTCCAGCAGGGAATCCAAAAGAGCCGATCCAGCTCAAAGTGATTAAAGAACGATCCTATGAGTGGATCTCGGCCCGAGGGCCTATAGGTCTGCGTCAGTATGCAAGAATTGACCCACGCAACTATACGGCTTTGTAGTCGACCTCGAAGGGAAGTGTGCAAAGGGACTACAAATGAACTGGGCGAAGTACCTCATGAACAAACTAGATATTGACTGCAGAGAAGCCCAGGATCAGGGGCATGAATTCCATTTTAGATGGCTCTTGATACTTATAGATTTCATTGCATGGGAGCTACCGAAAGGTGTAACCTTCCTAGACATTGACCCCTTTGAACCACTGGCTGCAAAGTTCAGTACACTGTAGTACTCAAAAGATATGAACAAGCAGTGGAAATCCAATGTCATATTCCATACCTACTACACACAGTTGAATATTGCCATCCAGTCCGAGCCTCGCATGACCTCAAATAATTTACACAGGTTTCGACCTTTGATGAAGTTTAGCGTGGACTACCATTTCATATATATTACAGCACGTGCTGATGAGCACAAGGAACAACTTCAGTCTTATTATAAGCTGATAGAAGAATACTTGGAGGAGATCATCAAGGAATGGTCGGCGGACCTCCTTATTTTAGTAGACCCCACAGAAATGTCCGACATCGACAACCCACAAGCTGCGTAGGATACACCTGGGCCCAGTAAGACAAAGAAAACAAAAAAGATGAAAAAGGTTGAGGAAGTCCAGGATATAGACAGTCTATCTGTGAGGACGGCTTCCACTACACTAGACCAAGGAGGTGATGGAGAAGAATTAGAAGAATTCAAACAAAGACCAAAATATGAAGTAGAAATCATAAATAAAAGGAAGGGTTCACCTCCAGAACCTTCCTCCCAGAAGAAATCAAAAGCACCCATAACTAAGCTGCAGACCATGCTCACTCCAGATGACTTCAGTTTCCTCATTGCAGATATGAATGAAGCTATAGAGGAGATAACAGAAAAGTAGGAAGCTAAGCAAGTTACAATGTACAACAGAATTGAGATCGAGCTCCAAGGAGTGCAACAGGCACTTCAGTCTAGCCGCGTAGTCTCCACTGCGCCCCTTCCAGAATGAACAACAGAAGAGAGAGATGAACTAGTTCAACTCCGCAAAATTGATAACACAATCGAGGTACGCCTTCAGAAATCACAGGAACAAACAATGTAGGCCACCCAAGCCTTAAAGCAAGCATAGGAGAAAATCATCGAACAACGTCGATATGCACAACAAGAGAAGGACACTCTCCAAGCGAAATTTGAAGAAGACAGAGCGAAGATCCAAAAAGAGAAAGAGCAACTGCTCGCAAAGTAGATCGGGATTGAAGAAGTAGTTAACAAAGCATTCCACTCTATAAATGGCTTAGAGAATAAGGCAGAAGACTCCATAGAATGCCAAGTGATGAAGCTTGTTGAAGTTATTCAGCAACTTCAACAAAGATTCATGGAATTAGAGATTCAGACCATACCAAGTACCCCGCAAGAAGTGTGCGACCAACAAGAAATGACTTCCCGGAGCATAGTATAAAGGATCAAATCACTCACTAAGGAATGCAAACAATTAAGTAGTAGAAGTGCACATATATATGAGAACCTAACCGAGAATCTAGAATTGCATAAATTAGAGTCGCAGCTCTAGGAGGCGAAGCATGAAGCCGAAAAGCTACAGGTGCAACTGAAGGCCCTATCACTCGTAGAGAGAATGAAGCAGTCTCACAAGCAGCGCACCACCCAACAAAAAATCCATATGATCCAAAGCAAGCTAATGGAAGTAACTCAACAACTTCAACCTGTGCAGGATAAGGCATGCATGTTATTTACAGAGATCGAGACCCAAGGAACAAATCTAGAACAGGCTGTCATCTTAGTAGAGTAGTACCTCGACGGACTAGTAAATGACACACTCATCCAGGAGTTCATGGAGCAAGAGTTCGTCGCATGGCAGCAGGTCGAAGAAGCTCGAGCCAAGCTCGAGTAATTCGAGACGGAATTGCTTAGAACAGAGTGACTCAGGATGAGTCACAGGTGAGTTTTGGGGGCATGTTGGCCCTTGACCAAGTTTTGAGGAATACTTGGTCATATTTGACCATTTTTGGGACTTTGACAGCCTGTCGAATGAGGCACATGAGATGAAGAAGAGATCACGGGATATCGACCCACTTTGGGTCTTTTTGGGGCTTTTGGGAATATGTAATGGGAAAGGGATGTCGACTCGTGGGTTTACCCACACTTAAACCCACTTTTGTAATGTATAAATAGACATCTAGGTGATATAATTAGGAGAGAATATTAGCCAAGGGCTTAGTTCTAGAATTAATCTATGTGATTGACTTGCAGAGCTGAGTGCAAGTGTTGTAAGTGTTGAGTGCACAGATTGGAAGGAGGTTTTGTGCTAGATCTACTCGAGGAAGGAGGATCTGGTGAGGTGCGTGCAGATCTCCTATCCTATGCGGAGTAGGATTTTGATAGCTCTGTGCTGTAATTGGATTGACTAAAGCTAATAAAGAAGAAGAGTTGGTGGACGTAGCCCCAAGGTGGGGGTTAACCACGTTAATACTATGTGTTGTGATTTGTGCTTATTCTTAGATGTTTTGTATTGCTAATTTCTTAGATGTGATTAAATAGACTTGGTTATGCTTAGTGCTAGAGATGTATATGAATGCTAAATCCGATGTCTATGAATATGCTAAGTTCTTGGTCTACTAGATCTGATCTGTCTTGTTGTTGCTAAGTGATAAAATAACCTAGACCTAAGTGAGTGTTTTGATGCTCTGCTATGTCGGCGAAGTAGATCTAAGTGGGATATTGATGAATGACCTATGCTAAGTGATTTGTAAGCAATATAATCACATATCTATGTCCCAGCTAAGGTTGCAGACACCTAAGTCTTGCAACCACCCCTGCCTCTACCTCGGGTGAGACTTCTTCTACTTCACTGATGTTGCCGAAAGGGCCAGTAGTTAGGGTTTTGTTGGTGCATTGTTTTAGCATTGAACCCCGGGTCTACCCCTATGCCAATAGGACTGCACCTAAGAAGCTCTGTATCTCGATTATGCTTTGGGATCAGGCCAATTTACAATTACATCAATCTTGGAAGGATCAATTTTTAATTGTTCTCCTCCTACAATATGACCTAAGTACACAAGTAAAGTCTTATCAAATTCACATTTGGAAAATTTTACATACAAATTTTCCCTTTGCAAAGTATCCAATAGTTCCTTTACATGCCTCACATGTTCATCCCACGTATCGCTAAAAATAAGAATGTCATCTAAATATACAATCACAAAATTATCTAGAAAAGGCCTGAATACATCATTTGTCACACACATGAAGGCTGTTGGAGCATTACAAAGACCAAACGACATAAATAACCACTCAAACAATCCTTGTTTGGTTTTAAAGGCAGTCTTCCATGCATCTTGTTCTGCAACCCTAATCTCATGGTATCCACTGCGCAAATATAACTTAGTGAAATAAACAACATTATTTAATTGATCAAGTAAATCATCTATACAAGGAAGAGGGTATTGATTTTTCACCATGATTTTATTTAAGGCCCGGTAATCGACACACATTCTCCGTGTTCCATCTTTCTTTGGCACCATCATGATCGAAGAACCATAAGGAGATGAGATGAGATTGATGACCTCTGGATCCAATCAGCCTTGTACCTGCTTCTTGATCTTTGTCATCTCTATAACTAACATCCTGTACATGCCCACATTAGGAAGAGGAGAATCCTGCTGAAGATCTTTTTCATGTTGGATTTCCCTCTTAGGAGGTAATCCATCTGGTTCTTGGAAAATATCATCATACTCAGAAACAATATCAATTAATTCTTTCTTATGAGAAGGATCACATCCTTGGAAAGCTTCAGATTTTCCGACATCTTTCTCCCTTACAACCATGGGTACATAATCTTATTAGTGTTTATGAGTCTCTTCATTTGTCTTGCACTACCATGTGTTGTGTTTACCCTCATATTGTGAGTCTTTTCATTTGTCTTGCACTACCAGGTGTTGTGTTTAGTATCCATAGAGGTGGTTGATAAGTTGGTTTTGAAAACAAATATACACCCTACTCCATATAAGGTGTCTTGAATGCAGAAAGAACATCAGCTTTCGGTCAATGAATAGTGTGAAGGAGAATTGCATATTGGGAGCTACAATGACAATATACTGTGTGACATCATACCCAAGGATGTATGCCACATTGTTTTGGGAAAACCCTGGAAATATGACAGAAACGAAATGCATGACAGAAGGAGAAATATTTACACCTTTGTGAAAGATGGGAAGAAGAATACACTCATACCAACGAAGGAAGAAGGAATGACAGAATAGGACAATCGTAAAGTTTTGATGGTTAGTGGAAAATAATTTATGCAACAAATTAAATAAAAAGAGGTAATCTTTGTTTTGATTGGCAAGCCAAAAGTAGTTCTTACAAGCATAAATTTGATGAGTTTTCTTGTAGAAATTCATAAGATGCTAGATGAATTTGTTGACATAGTTGTAGATGAATTACCTAATGAATTACCACTAGTAAGAAGCATAAGTCATCATATTGATTTGATTATCAGATAATTTTTTCCAAACAAGAAAGCATATAGGATGACACGTAAATAGAATGATGAGAGAAAAAATTAAGTACAGGAATTGCTTGACAAAAGGTTGATTAAAGAAAGTTTAATCCCATGTGTTATTCCTATAGTATTAAGTCCAAAGAAGGATGGAGGATGGAGAATGTGCATTGATTCTCAAGCCATTATGAAGATCACAATCAAGTACATATTTCCATTACCTTGTATGGATGATTTAATAGATTGTTTAAGTGGTGAAAACAATTTTTCAAAAATAGATCTGAAGAGTGATTACAATCATATTAGGATAAGAGAGGGAGATGTGCGGAAAACTTCTTTTAAGACTAATGATGGACTATACGAGTGGTTGGTCATTCCTTTTGGTTTGAAAAATGCACCTAACACATTTATGAGATTAATGAATGAAGTTTTTAAAGAATTCACTGGAAAATTTGTTGTTGTCTATTTGGATGAATTTTTGATCTATAGTTAGTCTAGAGAAGAGCATCTCAGGAATTGCAACAAGAAAAACTTCTTATAAATATGAAAAAGTGTTCATTCAATAAGGAAAAATTGATTTGCTTGGGCTTTGTCATATCTTGAGATGGGTCGAAGATGGACCCTGCAAAAGTTAAGGCTATCACATAATGGCCTTCTCTAAGAAATATTTATGAGGTAAGAAGCTTTCATGGATTAACAAGTTTTTACAGAAAAATCATTAGAAATTCCAGTGGTATATGTGTTCCAATTGTTGAAACCATTAAAAAGGAACATAAGCCATTCAAGTGGATAGGAATAGTTGAAAAATGATTCAGATTATTGTAGGACAAGATCATTGAGAAACTACTTTTAGCTCTTCCATATTTTCATAAACTATTTCAAGTTAAGTGTGATGCAAGTAGGGTGGTCATTGGTGTTGTTCTCAGTCAAGATGAGAAGCTTATTTCCTATTTTAGTGAGAAATTGAATGAAGACAAACATAAGTATTCTTCCTATAATAAGGAGTTATATGCAGTGATACAAAATTTGTAGAAATGGAGACATTATCTCATTCTCAAGAAGTTTATTTCATATACTAGAAATCATGCTTTGTAGTTTATCACTAAACAGGAAAAGATGAATCAGAAACATGGCAAATGGGTAGAATCTATGCAAAAATTTACATTTTTTCTTAATCATATCACTGGACACACTCACAAAGTTCTAGATGCTTTGAGCTCAATATGTTTGGTTTTGCAGGAATGTCAAGTAATTGTTTTGGGATTTGAACATCTCAAGGAAATGTATAAAGAATATCCATATTTCAAGGAGGCTTATGAAGCATGTGAGAATACAGTAAGTAGGGATAGAAGTCCTTGGATGGATTATATGTTACAGGAGGGGTTATTATTCAAAGGAAGTAAAAATGTATCCCAAAGTACTCAATGAGGGACAGTTTATTGCAAAAGAAGCATAGTGGAGGATTGGTTGGTTATTTTGGACATGAGAAGACCGATGCTCAGCTTATTTCCTTTTATTTTTGGCTAGGTATGAGGTATTATGTTAAGAATTTTGTGGAGAAATGTATAATTTTCCAGTATGCAAAAGGAAGACATCAAAACACAGGTTTTTACTAGCCAATTTCAATACCAAGTAGACCATGGGATGTTGTAAGTATGGATTTTGTCTTGGGATTGCCTAGAACTCAAAGAGGAAATGGTTCCATTTTTGTTATTGTTGATCGATTTTATAAAATGACACATTTTTTACTTTGTTATAAAACAAATGATGAAAATCATATTCCATATTTGTTTTTTAAATAAGTTATAAGGCTACATGGTCTCCCCAAGAGTATAGTTTCAATCATGGATACCAGGTTTGTTGGACACTTTTGGAGGACATTATGGAAAGGTCTTGAAAAGTTTGGTAAGTGAGCACCCAAACAATGAGATCAAGCTCTTCCACAAGATGAATTGGCATACAATGACTCATTTAACATAAGCAAAAGGTTGATTCCATTTCAAATTGTGTATGGTATACAATGACTCATTTAACATACGAAAAAGGTTGATTCCATTTCAAATTGTGTATGGTATGCACCTAAGAGGCATTTATGAGCTCAAAAATATAAGAAAAGCAGAGTTAAAGAGTGTTGATCCATAAGACTTTGCTACAACCATGCAATCATTGCATGAATAGGTTAAAGAGTAGTTATAGGAAAGAATCTAAAGGTATAATAAAAAGGAATATTTGACGAGAACATAAATAAACTTTGAAGTTGGAGATTTATTCTTAGCACATATGGGGAAAGAAATATTTTCGAGAGGAGAATATAACAAGTTAAAGTTAAAAAAGATTGGACCCTACATAATTTTAAGGAAATTTCTAGCTATTGCTTAAATGATATTGAGCTTCCAACGGATATGGGAATCTCACTCATCTTCAATGTTTCATATTTGTATCATTACAAAGAATATGAATCAGCAAAGTCAACAAATGAAATTGATGGTGGCAAGGTTGAACCAGTCCACTGGCGAGGCAATTACCTACGATAGAGAAGTTGTAGATGGAGAGATCTTGGACAATAAAGTTTTTAAGAAAACCAAGAACATGGAATGCTATGAATATCTATTTAATAAAAATCATCTAGTGAAATATGTTACATGGATAAATACAGAAATTATAAAATAAAAAAAAAATGAGAACTATATTAAAGACCTCATGGACTCCTGTCCATGAACAAACTGTTCCTTGGGAGTTTGATGCAGGAACATCACTCAAAATCCAAAAACCTAACCTCATCTCTAGAAGGTCAAACAAATTTAAAGGGAGTGTGTTCCCTTACCAATTCCCTTGATGATAGAATTAGCTCGAGAAATATGGGATTTTTCCCACCAAATAACTAGTCATTGTTTTTAAGCAGATTGATAGGTAGCAATTCTAGAGTTGATTTGATTTTTTCTTAAAATAATGGATTTGATCCATCCTTTGTGGATATTGAAGAACCGATCTGGAACTAAAGAAGATAAAAAATGGGGAGTGGTATTGAAATATAAAAAAATAATTGTTTTTTCTGTTCATTGAATTTCCTTTTTTCCAGTAGTTCATTGAGTAATATTCCGTGTTTAAAAGCTTCAGCGTATGTCTTGATGGTCGGTGTTGATATGTGTTAATCAACAGAGAAATAATGTGTTCTGGATGACTGGTATAGAAAATCGATGAGCTGTGAGGAGATCGAATGAGCTGGGTGAAAATTCCATTGTCAAAATCAAGGAATATTGATGGTCAAAGACCAACCAGCAAATTATAATACTTGGTAAATGAATGCTTCTCTTCAAATCGTGGGTATTTTTCTCTAAGTGTATTCTTGCATCCATATTGCTTTGTTCATGCTATATGGGTGTAAAAATGTCTTTGGTGGGTATATATATATATATATATATATATATATATATATATATATATAGTATGTCAATAAAAATCAGAAAACGTGACTTAGCGTAAAAATTTAGAGGGGGAAATTGCATCAAGTTTACTTTTGATTGGTTTTCAACAAATTCATTCCCTTATAAAATGAAATCGATTTTCACTTTGGAGAATCTGGACATTGTCATAGTAATGTGAGAACATAGTATCAGATTGTATGTTTTCCTTCTGGTTATAAATATTGGCATAGGTTGTATAAATGCATGGTTGAACAGAAGTAGAGGATAAGAGGATTAATGAGCACCATTAATATATTTTTGTTGATGTTAAACTAAGATATATTCAAACCATAGTAATGACATAGAGGTGGGTGTTTTTCAAACAAACAAAAAAATTGTCATATGTATCAAAGGTAAAAGTGTTGATGTTTGGAAAACATCGAGAAGACATTCTCTAAAGATAATAATTAATAATATAATTATTATTGATTATTAAATATAGTATATAATAAGTAAATGATAATAATAAATAGTTATTGATTTTTCAAGGGACACATCCTTTCATGGATGGTCACCTTATGCTCCCTATATATGAAACACTCATTATTGTAATAATATATCGAATATCTCTCATATCTCATATGAATAAAAACTAACATGGTATCAGAGAGCAGGACTAGGCCTCCCTCACAAGAGGGCCCGGGATCTTGAAAGAAATTTGCTTCTTGTTTTAAATGTGTGTGAATTCTTCTGACTTGAATTCTCTTCTTCAACTTGGGTCCCCACCTCCTCACGAATTGCATAAATAGGTTCAGAACACTACATTTACAACTTGTTTATATAGAGTTGAAAATACAGACAAGAAGTTGTATGAAAGTATTCTCAACTATCATTCCAAGTTCTTATAAATATTTAAAATATGTGAGAGAGTATGATGAAACTCTGCGCATATTAAAAAAAAAGAAGAAGCAGTAATCTAACTTGCGAGTGTAAGCATAGCATGATTTTCTGCACATAATTGTTCCTAGAAGACTTCGATATTTGGGCAACATGTCTTTAAGGCCCGTAGGATGTTTTCTGGTGTTTCTGGTCCTGGCTGCTGTATCAAATGCACATATACATTGCTACACTTTCATTATTGAAAGGACACAAGTTACCAGGTTATGCAGTAACAAAGCCATAATTACTATGAATGGGTGACTACCGGGTCCAACGCTCTATGTCCAGGAAGGGGACACAATTTTTGTTAATGCTTATAACAAAGCTCCATATAATGCTACTCTTCACTGGCATGGAGTTAAGCAACTGTATATAGCATGGGAGGATGGGTTGGCTTATGCCACACAGTTCCCTATTCAACTAGGTGGGAGTTATTGTTGGTTGCATGAGTCCTCCGTGGACATGGGTTGTATTTTCATGCACCTTTCGCCCTTCATTTCTTCAATCAGTTGTCTGTACAGACTCTCAGTTTCAAAATACTTACGGTTTGGTCTAGTGCTAGAGAGATATCTGTAGTGACTAACCTGGTCCCCCTTCTTGATATTGAACTAGTGGATGCTCTTTCTCCAGTATGGACAACAATGTAATATTTTAAGCAGTCAAGACTTGAATATGACAACAATGATGTAGTAGACATTGGGAAGATTTCTCAGTGCAAGCGGTATGGTGCATGTTAACACATTGCTTGACAGGTCAAGAAATGTTATATTTCTTAAAAAGCCTAAGAATGTCGGGACAGGACAGAAAATAACATTATCATTCAAATCCAAGAAAAGAAAAGATGTTGATATTCCGTATCAATGTCGGAATGGTGCCCGTCAGATGATTTTTAGCCAAATTGAGTTGTATTTAGTGCTAGAGTTTTCCCTTGGAATCAGGAGATAGTTTCCATTGAAGGAAATCATCTCGAGCAACGATAACTCAAAGATAATTTTCTGATAGATAGAGGAATTTGGCCGGAGAGCTTATTGTTCTCAAGATGGAGCTACATGAGATGAAAGAGATTTTCAGTGGTGACCGGAATTGTTACCTTGATCTCCTAGAATCCATTGATTACAAGGAATTGGAGGAAATATAAGTTTCCCAAGGAGGGAGACATGGTTCCATACATGTACATGGTGTCATTTCTCAATTCATGGTTCCTTCAAATAGTCAGATGAAGGAACCAAGGCATTGGTTTCATGAGGAAACTTTGATATGTCTTCTGAGACATTGGTTTCATCAGGGAACCTCGATATATCAAAAATGGTTCAAGATGACATTCCTTTTCAGAGGGAGATAATTTAGTCTATTGATCAAATTTGATCTCATTGATCCTATAGCTTCAATTAATGTTCCCAAAGATATTGTAGTAGGTCAGAAGAGACCTACATGGGCTCGTCAGACTCTGCGGGAGGTAGAAGGACATGCATCTCCTCATGGTACCTTCCAAGAGAGAAAGAGACCTTAGATATATTCATGTTATGCCATAGTTATGAGCAACATCATTCATTTTGAGCCTTCCTGTTATGAGGAGGCAACTAGTCATCCAATATGGAGAGATTTCATGATGGAGGAGTATCAATTCATCATGAAGAATGATGTGTGGGATATTGTTCTGAGACCTGAGGGGAAGTATGTAGTTTCTTCTAAATGGATCTACAAGATCAAACACACAGTTGACGAGAGCATAGAGAAGCACAAAGAAATATTTGTTGCTAGAGGATTCTCTCAGGTGGAGGGAATAGATTATGAGGAGACATTTTCTCCTGTTTCTCAATACACTTCTATCTGGACAATTATTTCCCTCGCAACATCCATGGGTTGGAAAATACATCAAATGGATGTGAAGACAACCTTTCTAAATGGAGATATAGAGGAATAAATATACATCAAGCAACCATATGGTTTCTTCATACATAAGAAGGAGTCTCATGTGTGTAGGTTGAAGAAGGCCCTGTATGGACTCAAGCAGGCACCTCGATCTTGGTATGCGAGGATTGATGGACACGTGATGAGTTTGGGCTTCCACAAAAGTGTTGTTGATCCCAACCTATACTACAAAAATTTTAATGGTGAGGCCCTGATTTTGGTCGTCTACATTGATGATTTATTCCTCACAGGTACATAGAGATTTATTATTGAATGCAGGTATGCGTTGGCCTCTGAGTTTGAGATGAAGGACCTTGGTATGATTCACTACTTCTTGGGACTAGAAGTGTGGCAGAGAACTAATGAGATCTTCCTGAGTCAAGGGAAGTACATAGTTGAGATATTGAAGAAGTTTGAGATACTGAACTTCAAGCCCGTGGCTATACCAATGATGATGAATCTAAAGAAACTAAGTGTGTCTTCTTCCGATTTTGATGAAATTGATCTAACTCTGTACAGACAGTTGATTGGATAATTGATGTATCTGGTTAACACCAGACCAAATATTTGCTATGCAGTGAGTGCACTTATCCAGTTTATAAGTCAGCTAAGATAGACACACTAGATTGTTGTGAAACATGTGTTGAGATACTTGCAAGGCACAATTCAACATGATTTGAGATATACTTCCAATATTGATATGATATGGCAATAATATATTGACTCTGATTGGGCAGGGAGCGCAGTGGACAAAAAGAGCACCTTCAGGTGTTGCTTCACTTTGGGATCTTCCATGGTTTCCTAGTGTAGCAGGAAATGAACTTCTGTGGCGTTGATCACAACAGAAGCATAATACATTGCACTAAGTATGACAGTCTGCGAAGCAGTGTGTCTTCACAAGCTCCTTGTAGATCTATCCGAACATGTGTTGGATTCCACCATTATTCATTATGGTAACCAAAGTTGTGTGAAGATATCTGATAATCCAGTGTTTCATGACAAATCGAACCACATTGAGATCAAGTACCATTTCATCCGAGAAATGGTGAAAAGGAAGGAAGTATTGGTGCAGTACCTTCCTACAGATGAGGAGGTTGTTGATGTTCTTACCAAACTAGGATGAAGTTTAAGTACTTTCGTGGCACACTTGGCATGGCAGAGAATGCCTCCCTTGCTGAGAGGGAGTGTTGATGTTTCTAGATTCCTGAGACATTCTACAGATCGTACTCCTATGTGACTGAGTTGATTTCATCTATGATGACACTTATCTGAGAAGGGATAAGTGGGGCACCTATCCAAGAAGGGATAAGTGTGGTTGGGCTTATAACCCAATGTCCCATGTGGAGAGCACATGAGGACATGTCAAGGGAGTTGACCCTTGACGTCATACACTATGGAAGTTGACCCTAGTGTTTCTAGAGGGTGTAGCCTCTATAAGTCCACATGGAGTGCCATGTGTGACAAACTTTCTCTAGATCGTACTCCTCTGTGAATTGAGTTGAGTTGATCTGTGAGGACACTTATCCGAGAAGGGATAAGTGGAACACTTATTCAATAAGGAATAAGTGCAGTTGGGATTATAACCCATTGTCCCATGTGGAGAGCACATGAGGAAATGTCAAGGGAGTTGACCCTTGACGTCATACACTATGGGAGTTGACCTTGGTGTTTCTAGAGGGTGTATCCTCTAGAAGTCCACATGGAGTGCCATGTGTGACAAACTTTCTACAGATCATACTCCTCTGTGAATTGAGTTAATTTGATCTATGAGGACACATATTCGAGAAGGAATAAGTGCATTTGGGCTTATATCCCATTGTCCCATGTTTAGAGAACATGAGGACATGTCAAGGGAATTGACCCTTGATTTCTCACACTATGGGGAGTTGGCCCTAAGTGTTCCTATAGGGAGTAGCCTCTAGAAGTCCATCTGGGAGTGTCATGTGTGACAAATATTTTACTACTATGGTGGTTTTGTACCACTGGCAGAGACTGTGTGTCCCTGGACAGTAGTTGTGTACTACTATGGAAAGATACCTCCCTAGCTAAGAGGGAGTGTTGATTTTTCAGCATCAGGCATAACTTCTCCTGCATTGGGTTGCAGACCAAGGGAGATAGAATACATTTATAACAAAGGTGCACTTGTGATAAATGGGCCCAGACATAGTCCTTCCTTGATCATGACAAGGAATAATATGGAGTCGAGGTGCTTGAAGTGTTTTCTACATGTCAGTTAGCATCAAGTCAACATTCACTCATACATGTGTGCCTGTGGTGAAATATCTTGTTGTTTTCTTTGTCCTAGTCATGTGACTTGACAAGGATTGATAAAGACATAAGATGTTATATGATTTTACATGCAGAACCAAAGTAAGGCTAATCTTAGAGAGAGTTAATTGGCTCAGAGGGAGATCCGCATAAGGAGTTTCTCCTATGTTCAGGTGAGAGAGAGATGTCTCCCAGGACTGACGGACAAGTGTCATGAGTCTAGAGTGAAGTTTGTATACTTCAAAGACAAGAGTGGCATGTTGCTGAATGTCTCCCTCGTTGAGAAGGAGTGTTGATGTTTGGACAACATTGGGAAGACATTCTCTAAAGATAATAATTAATAATATAATTATTATTGATTATTAAATATAGTATATAATAAGTAAATGATAATAATAAATAGTTATTGCTTATTCAAGGGACACATCCTTCCATGGATGGTCACCTTATGTTCCCTATATATGGAACACTCATTATTGTAATAATATATCGAATATCTCTCATATCTCATATGAATAAAAACTAACAAAAATAAATATGTCAAGGGTCGATCTATGTGTATCTTATATTAAATATCAAAGTTATTAATAAAAACACATAGTTGGTTGAGAGCATAAAAATCATAGCATCAACAAACAAGATTAAATAGAGAATATCAATCACACAATTTACACAATGATTTATATGAAAACTCAATCTAGGAATTACAATAACCAACACAAACATACAAGCATTCTCTAATCACATACACACTATACTCCATAATATTATGTCTATACTCCACAATATTATGTCTTGTTCACATAGTCTACACCAATTATCCAACATTCTCTTACGTAACATGTTAAATACACAAAGACAACCTAAGAAGTCACCAAGCACATTATTTATGATTTTCTTCAAGCCTGCAAGTTTTTGGCTTCGATATAGACGTGATTAATTGCAATTATAAGAAATATGTGTTGGCAATCTCCATTAGTAGGCCATGCAACTTCTCTGGTGAAGAGAAGAATGGACTATGGTCTGAGTTGATGCTGTAAACCTTCTCTGGTGGTGAATTGGTAATGAGCTCTTCTTGTTTGGCTAGAGAGAGTGTGTTATCTTTAAGAGTTTTGATATAAACTCTTGGAACAACCCCATACCCTTCATCTGTGGTCTCCAAGCTCATGTTCATCATTGCCATGAATGGAAATGGTCGGAGTAACACAGAAGCCAAAGTGGCATCCTGTCAACCTTAAATTATATTTAGTAATACTCCTTCCAAAGATTAATCGATAAATAATCAATGGTTATCAATGCACTTACCAATGTCGAGGATGTACCGTAGAAGAAATACTTCTGAAACTTTCTAGGCACTAGTCCAGATGTCGCAGGTTCTCCAATGCCATTACCAAAGTTATAGTCCATCTGCTCAAGCAAGTCATTGTTCTCCATCTGCAGAGGCAATCAATCATACTGTCAATTATATCAATATTTATATTTTAGTAATTATATCTTTTGTAAGACCTAAAATCCTTACCATTTATTTTTCATGTTGCATGGATTCTCCACCCCGAAACATAAGAGCGCAGACATGCACTATTACCGCAATGAGATGCGGGAAATCTTCAGATCCACGGGCTAAGCTAATGCCTGTCATGCTGTGTCCCACTAACACTATCTGAGTTTTCCATATCAATTAGAAATTGTTATCAGGCAAAGACCAGATGAAAATGTAAAGTGATAGAGAATTACAGATTCGGGTCATCCCATCGTCATGGAACGGATGGAACAAAGTCAAGTCAACTGTTGACTTTGCTTCATACTAGAAGTTTGAATTTGTAATATTTCTCATCCAATGGTCAATTGTTGACTTTGCTTCATACTCGTTAGAAGTTCAAATTTGTAATATTTCTCATTTCATCTTACGAAAAGGATGGAACATACTTAAGTCAACTATTGACTTTGCTTCATATTTGTTAGAAGTTCCAATTTGTAATAGAAATAAATTTAAGTTCACTTTACTCTATGCGAGTTAAATACCTAAATTTACAATCCAATTAAATTTAAATGGATAGATACATAACCAAAATACTTATTTTCTTTCAACAAAATACTTGTTTGCTCTCAACAAAATAATTAAAGTTATTTAAATAATATTTTATTTTATTACATAATTTTTTAAATTTAAATTGAAACACCTAAAATTGAAAAATGATAAAATTTTCAATCATAATAATAA
>JZKD02S0884420.1:110822-121226 GCA_000966675.3 Picea glauca | reverse complement strand
CATCATCATCATCATCATCATCATCATCATCATCATCATCATCATCATCATCATCATCATCATCATCATCATCATCATCATCATCATCATCATCATCATCATCATCATATTAACATGTGATATATATATATATATATATATAATTTTTATAAACTACAAAATTTACATTTAGATGCATAACCCATCCACTATCAAAACCTTTTTAACCATAAATAACAATTAGCATCAACAACTTAAATTATAAAAATAATAAGAAATTAAGTTATATGTGTTGACATACCACTTGTTAACATTATAGGTAGAATTGATGGAGAGATGTGAATAACACATGTTTCTTTTTTTATAAAATTTGAATAAGAAATTAAAAAACAAGAATAAGAAATTAAATTATATATGTTTACACACCAATTGATATAATTATATATGTTGACATACCGCCCTAGTGGTGGTGGATTTTATATATGTTGGCATACTATCGCTATAGTGCTGGTGGATTATTAAATTATATATATGTTTACACTGATTATTATGTTATATGTTTACACTGATTATTATGTCGAAAGGCATATACCTATTGGAGATGGGCACAAGTAATCACCTTTTAATCTAAAATTCTAATTTGATGGCTAACAATTGAAAATGTTGGAATATTCTTAGTCGTCCTCCCAAATCAATGAATGTGATTTACTCTTCATAAATTCCTTGTATTTTTTAATGCATCAGTTAAACTGTTTGCTTTTTAACATTTACCTAATCATATTAAGAAATTATTGTACCACCATATGATTTCCATGTTTAACTGATTAACCTTTGGAATAACCACATTTAAGATTAACTTTTGAATTTCCTCAGCTCTATGTGTGTTTCAACTGTCCATGCGTTTCAATTCACCAGAGTGTTGTCCCTCCAGATAACTTTCAGCATTCACTAGCCACAACACCAGCGACTTTGCAGCTGTGCTAGTATATATGTGTTGATATACCATCGCGGTGGTGGTGGATATCAACCGCTGATTATATATACAATTAATTATATATACTACATATTCTTAAGTCGGCGAATGGAAATGACTAAGTAATTATTAAACATAGTATTCTATGATGGAAAATTATGTCTTCATTAAAATATATACAAGTGTATTAAGTTTGTTTTTAGAATTAAAAAAAAAAATGATAGGATATTTGGATGGATTTTTTTTGTACATTTCAACTAATATGTATATTCAAAAAATGAGATTAAACCTTTTAGTATTAAAATGATTGAAAATTTGGGGCAACCTCTTAGCTCTTCAAAAGTAAGACCATGAAGATAATTGTGTTAAGAGCCAAAAAGGGATAGAAATTTAGACCTTAGATAAAAGGCACTTGTATTTTTTTATTAAACAGGTAGAAATTGATTCTATGTCTGGGATGAGCTTTATCCAATGGAGGAAGTTTGATAAGATATTCATTACACTTTTGAAAACCTATTTTCTACAAAATATAATTTGAGAGGAAAATTAGAGTTTTAATTCAATGTTGATAACTTTGAGTTGTAACTTTGCTTCAGAGGGTTTAATCCTTTTAAAAGGACCCAATTCATTGAATTTAAAAAAAATGAATGCACAAAATGAAACTTTTCCTTGACAAAAAAAAGTATCATCACCAATGAGGGTATGAATGCCCCTTATATGATATGAGAAATTTATCATGACCATGCTCTAAATATGCCGTATTTCAAATGCTCCTAGCTGTTAAAAGCAGTGAAACAAGACACAACCACAGATTAATTGATAGACAAGTATCAAAAATCCTTTTCAAAATTTCCCCAATGTAATTCATCAAATATCACACACATTTAAATCAAGCCATGTTACAGATATTCATAGTTTACAAAACACCCAAAACACTTCACAAAAAAAAACATCCAAAACAAAATCATAGATTATCATTATAAAAACTGTCATTTTTAAACATGACTTGTTGCAACAAAAGTTAAAAGTCCAGATGATCTACACCATAACCATATATACCACTTGGATTTTGTTTTTTGCAAATAGGTATAGATCGCAGAATGCACTCAAAATTTCAAAAAACTAAGATATGACCCCCACATTTTCATCGTACACAACGAAAAAAGAAGAAAAAAATTCATAATTTATATGTTCAATATAATGGATATGGAAAATGTTGTAAAATTGCATAATTGTATAACATGACATTACATGGAGATCACAAAACAATGTTTCTTTCCAGAGAATTGGGGTTGTTTCTCTTCTCCAAGTTATTTGCAATGCTACTGGAATAGGAAATAAATGAATTGATCCTTTTTGTTTCCCCTCTATTGCTAAAAAATCATCCAAGAATCAACCTCATCCTACATCTAATGAGATCTCAGTTTCAAGTCACGTTGGCATCCTTAGTGGCAGAATGAATCGACATGAAACACATTTGAACCTTAAACCAAGTCCTCCTCAAAATCTAGAAGGAAGACACAACTATTTTTCTGAGTAGGTGGAGGCCCCATTGCCTTGGAACAATTTGTCTCCCTCCATTGGGTTGCCATAGAATTCAAACTCGAAGGTCATCAACGAGGGTCGCAACATGTCTCCTTGTTGTTTCATATTTTGGAATTTGATTGATACAAATAAATAGTTGTGATTGGAGATCATTTGATTGCAATCGCTATGCAAACTTTACTAACAACATAACGACGCTCCTTATTTATTTCTTCATCATATATGTTCATCCCTTTATTTATTACCTCATCCTATATGTTCACCCCTCAATTCACTTCAGCATTCCCATTTTCCCATTGAAAAGAGTATGCTATTATAAAAAGGAATGATTGCAAATTGTATTCAGAATTTTTTATGTTCGACATTTTCTAATTGTTTCCATTATCTTCAAATTATTATGTTTATTACTAACTTGGTCTCATGTCGAAAATGGATGGTCAAGTTACTCATCGTAATGTAGTTTGGTTGTTAAATATAGTTAAAATAATTATTTACCAAAGTTAAAGATAATGTGAGAAATCTTTAAGATCTAATTGACAACTCACATGTGTTACCAAAACTTGGTAGATTTAGTGTAAATTTCCACCCCACCTTAATCTAGATTGAGCATCTACTTTTTCAAAACAATAATGAATTTTTTATATATTAAGTGGACACAATCATGTGGTGGGGGGCACTGCCCATGTCGCCACTCTCGACTTTTTGTGAGCGTGGTTTCTACGTGTTGTTCATCTTTGTTCAACATTGATCATTGGTTATATAAACAATGCCCAGTTATCTCATTTCGAACATCTCATCTCCTATGTTCTACTGAGCGGTTTCTATTTTGAGTATCACTCCACAAGTCTATGCATTTTTTTCTCTCCTAACACCACCACCATTTGTTCCACCAAAAGAAAGAAGATGAAAATGAGAACGACCTCTCGATAGTTGTTTACTTTGATACCACCACAACTTATGGTGATGAGCAAGTGATAAAATATAGAGCATTTAGGAAAAATGGGAACATAAAAACAAATGATCATCATCAAATTTTTATTTAAATAACAAGCTAGAATTTGACTTTCCTCTTCCCCTAAAACTTATGGTCATACTGGTGATCAAATATAAAAAATTTAGGAAAAATGGGAAAATAAAAACAAATGATGAACATCAATTTTTTACTTACCTAAATTTGAAATTCGAGGTCAGGTAACCCTTCTGTATGCCTCAAATAAATAGTTTAAAAGAAGAAGTTGACTTTCCTCTTAACCTAAAACTAAATGTTAATTTTTTGTAATTAAACTTGAGAACTTAAAATTTATCCATCAATAATAATAGACAGTTGCCTTTTCTTGCTGCCAAGTATTAGTCCATGTTTCCCCAATTGGAAAATTGAATTTGAAAACCAATAATGAAACATAGTACATACTCGAAATCATGATATGCTCAATAGTTAATTTTTAATTTTCAGTGGATAGATGAATACAAAAAAATATTATAAATTTTCATAAAACTTAAAATGATAGAAAAAAAAAATGGATCTTTATCACATTTTTATTTATTTTATTAAAAATATAATTAATTTTAACTTGATTAATTTATTTTATTAAAAATATAATTAATTTTAATTTGATTAATTTATTTTATTAAAAAAATAATTAATTTTAATTAATTAAAAAGAGACGGTATTTACATGAATAGAAAAAGGGACAGTTTATAAATTTGAAAGTGGTTTGAGGCGAAAGTCAACTGCGGTGCCAACTAATAATAATTAATTATATATAATTATACTTTAAGTTGTTCATGCTAATTTTATAAGAAAAGTAGCATGTGTTATTCACATCTCTCCATCAATTCTACCTATAATGTTAACAAGTGGTATGTCTAACACATATAATTTACTTTTGTATTCATGTTTTTTAATTTTTTCTATAATTTAAGTTGTTCATGCTAATTGTTATTTGTGGTTAAAAAAGTTTTGATAATGGATGGGTTAGGCATTAAATATAAATTTTGTAGTTTATTTGTTATTTGTGGTTAAAAAAGTTTTGATATTGGATGGGTTATGCATTAAATATAAATTTTGTAATTTATTGTTATTTTTATTTTTGGATAATTAAAAATAATAATTTTTAATTTATAAAATTATATTTTTAAATTTTATTTATATTTTAAATTAATAAAAAAAATAAAACTTTGTTTTTTTATTTTTTATATAAAAAAAATTTAATTTATTTTTTATTATTTTTAATATTGTGAATTTATCCTTTTACAATGAATCATTTGAAATTTGGTTACTATTTATTAGGGGAGACTCATTTCACTTCTTCTACTATAAGTATGTCTTGCTTTCTTTACAATGTCATACCAAAAAAAAGATAGAGTAACTAAAAAAAAAATCCACAAAGGCCCAAAATGCAAGTGTTCTAGACTTCCACTTTCAATTTGTTGTTCATGGTTTCAATTTCAATCTGATATACTCTCCTAGCCACCAAGAATCAATTTAATCATTCTAAAGCATTGAAATGAAACTCACAAAGATATATCTAAACACAAGTTTAAGTATTTAGGGGCTAAGAAGATTGTAATTGTATATGTGATTGGTCATAAATGTGAACTAGACATAAGTACCAATACTTTTTTTAAAGTTAATAAATTATGTTATTACTTACATTCACATAGGCCGAATATGGATCCATCTAAAGATAAGTTTAAGTATTTAGTCTCTAAGAAGTTTGTAATTGTATATGTTATTGGCCATAAATGTGAATTGGAAATAGGCACCAATACTTTTTTTAGAGTTAATAAATCATCTTATTACTTATACATAGGCCCAATATGATCAATTGATGATCCTCACACCACCTCAACGAGCCCTTTTTTTAACCTTCTAGCTCTTTTTTGAACTTTCTTACACAGGGCCTTTACTAGCATATTTTGTTTTGTTACCATAGCAAATGCCTTAGTTACCGAATATTATGTTTCGTTACACAATAATGTGGTTATAAGTGGTATGAGAAATAATATGCTATATATAAATACTTGGAAGCAAGAAGTTCTCTGCTATGATACATTGTAACACTAATTTTTTTAAGCAATTATTTGTTTTAGGTTTGGTCATTTCTTATATAAAGAATAGTGTTAAATCATTTTAGTTTTAATTTGAGGATATGTTAAGGCCCTTATAAATCCTAGGCTTTAAGGACTTGGGACATTCAATTTTTTTAAGTCTCGTTAACTTTTTCTTTTCATTTGTATATGATTTGAGCTTTAATACGATTTACTGTCACATGATTTCAGTTTTTTTGTTTGGTTTGTCTCATTGACTTAATTATTTGAAATGCACATGAATGCTAAGGAGCCTTATTGAATGGTTAATTGATGATGATTACTATAGTCTCAATATAATCTTGTGAATGACTCTAACATGCTACCTACTTGTGTTGATAAGGAATGAAATCTATGATTGTCTTGATCTATGTGGATAGTTCAATGTGGGTGCTCTACTCTTTGGTCTTACTGCTTCATTGAATTCCTTTGATTGATTATTGAGATGATGATTTCTTGTTTCTTTGTATCTTCCTGATTGGTTGGGCTTAACTTCAGGGTCATGCATTATTCTAACAGTGATTAGTGTGTCTCCTTGTTGAAATTGCTTTGATTATTTAACAAGTTCTATAAAGCTTTAATTATGTCCATTTTCTTTAGTCATTGGACTAAATTAGTGCATGTTTCTTAAAGTGATTAGTTTTTGTAAGAATATTATATAGGTGACCCTTGTTCACTTGTTCAATCTTGCTTTTTTCGTGAAATTGCTTCTATTAATTGAATGATATACTCACTTTTAAAGACCATAAAGGTAATAAATGACTCCACATCCAATCATTGAAGTCACTTGTTGATCATCAACATCTTGAATTTGATTTAAATGTTTATGTCAAGATGGATTTGATATTTTCTTTGTCTTTGTTTTTTTCCACGGAAATCATTTCTCATTTCCTAGAGAAACTCAAGAGGCCCTTCCCCTCATTCCAAAGATGGTATTCAAGATAAACCAGATTTAGTAGAATTTCGAAGCTTTGTCATATCATTTACAAAAATAGAACCTGGAGAAAATAACACGCAATGACACAATCACTAGACTATAGCCAATTGAAAATCTTTACTTTGACTTAAAATTTAATTACATAATATCAGATAATCCTTAGCTTGGCTTATTCATGATGATGTGATGTGATATGATCCTCTTACACAACAATTTATTGACATGTATGGACTTGGATTAGTTGAGTTTACATTGATATTTTTCTTCTTATGCTAAATCGCTATGTCCAAAGAGTAGAGTCTCCCCTTCAAAACTGATTTTCTTTGATTCAATAATGTTTTCATTTATACAGGGCCTCCAGGATGATAATTCAGCTCTAAGTAGCTTGTGTTTCATTGCCTCTCACCACCATCAACCAAATTTTTTTGTAAGCAAGGTGAAATGGCATCTATGTGACAACAATTTGCTTCAAATGGATGAAAAATGATTTACCTTTACTAATGAACCATGTGGGATGGAAATCTCTCGTTCAAGCTCACCACAATACTTTCCCCAAAATATTTTGTTTCATTTTCTAGGAATATTCACCCCAGTCTCAACAATTTTCCTTCAAATATGCATATATAATGATTGAATGATAAATGGTGGCTCTGAGTTGATTTCATTATTTGTTTTCTTGATCTGCCTCCAAAGTAAATAATTGTGCATGTTGGCACAAATTATTCCTGCCAAGTGTCAGCTCAAAAATGTATGCTTGATTGTTCTTTCACTAACTTTTCTTCCTAACCAAATCATTGTGTATGTTGGGATGGGTAGTCTTCCCCTACAAAATAATGTTATCCAATCGTTATGCTTACAGGTTAATATGTATCTGAAATACAATGATTGCATCTCATGTTGATCGGGTAGTGGCTAGCAATTGCATGGAGAACATTTCTCCCCCTTAAAAATGCACAGATACTTCTTTCTCATGCATTTCTCCTTGTTTTTAACTTTCTTTCTACTTTTTCTTCTAAAGGCCAAGAAAATGCTTCCTTAGCATTCAAGCCTTTGGCTCTTAGTGGTTTCCTCTTTATATTCCCAAATGTATGGTAGAAATGTTCTCATTGTTCATCATGGAGTTATCATGCACACAATTGCTTTGGTCCTTCTCAAGGATAGCTTTTTTTTTGGTTCAATGTTAGGATCCCTCACACATCATAATGGATAACACACCAATTACTATTTGCAATGAAATATCTTCTTGTAGAATATGGTGGAAGGTTGATGAGATGGCAAGGAGGCATTGCAGTTGTATGTCTCTTGCCATTTTTATGTGAGTCTAAAAAGGGAGATCCAAGTCATCCTCAACTAGTTATAGTAAGCTATATTATAAATGTATTTTTTTCATCTTCATTTACGATTTCTATTGAGGAACCATTCTTGTGTGGTTTGGTTGTGTTATTTCTAGTGTTTCTCAAGGATGGTGGTGTATAGGCCAAAACACATTCTTCCATATTACTACATTTATCCTAAAAGGAGTTTTGAAATGTAGATACTGAAATAGCTTTATAAGGATTGTTTTACATATTTAGAAAATTTATGTCCCAATAGTGTGGAAGAGAACTATGAAATTGGAGAAAAGCAAACCACATTTTTCATTGGAAAAAATGAATGTAGGGAAAATGTAAGGGTCTATATGTCAGTAGTAGAAAAAAATAAATCTAAACCATCCTTAATGTTATTCCAAATGGGAGACAATATGTAGAATAATGGTTTGTGTGGTTGTGTCTTGTTTTCCTTTGAGTCTAATTGGAGGGGTGGAAATCTTAGCAAGGGTAAATGTAGCTTACATAACTACACAAGAAAGAGAGCTACTATTTTTCTTTCTTTAGAAGAAAGCTTCTCAAGAAGCCCAACTAGGGGAGGGTGAAGTTAAAAAGGGAATTGATTATGTTAAGACAAATTTAAATCTTGTATAAGAGCAGAAGTTAAAGATATAATGGAGTAGAAGTTAAATCTAAAGTGGAGAAGGTGATCAAACTATAGAGATGGATTCACTTTAGAAGAACCATTCATTGTTAAGGATAATATTCAGTGTTCTCTTCAAACACCAACTTTTGAGCTATTGAGAAGACATCTTACTACTAATATGGTATTCTATCTACAACATGATCATGTATTTTATACAAATTTAAGCAATGTTTTCTCTATCAATGACAAGGGAAAGAATGGTAAATAATTACAAGATTTGGGTAGTCCTCCAACATTGGTAGATTTCTTATTTTAAACATATAACATTTAAGAAAATATAATATTATTGGTCTAAGAAGAAAGGTATGTGCTAGAATAAATGAAACTCCATGAATCTTGACAAGTGATTTTGGGCACAAACAAGAAGAATTATTGAGGGTCACCAACATTGTTGGTTAATTATTGTGCACTTGTTAGGGAATGTTGTTAAGTATCAAGAGGAAATATTGAGGAGAACCTCCATATTGAAAAGGGTAAACTAGTGATTCCATGGAAAGAAAGGTTAAAAGAGGCTAGTAGAGTTTCAAAAGCTATAGATTACTTGCATTATGGTTGTAATAAACTTGTCTCTCAAAGGGATGTAAATTATTCCAATTGTCTTCTTTTAATACCTTTGAACCCCATAATATTTCGTGTATAGCAATATAAATGAAAATATGGATGTATACTCAGTTTGTAGTTTTGTTCTGCTATTTGTTAAGGATATTGTTTACACTAAAACATATTGAAAGTCAAATATCTTTTGTTGCATATCATAAAAATGAGAATATTCTTATTATAGCAATGATATATCATAGTAAACATAGAACAAAGTTTCTCATTAATAATTTGTTGTATTATTGTTTGATCTTAATGCAGGAGCATCACTCAAAATCCAAAAAACTGACCTCTAGAATGTATAGAAGGTCAAACCAATTTACTAAGAGAGTGGGTTCCCTTAAGGATATAATTAACTCGATAAATAAGGGATTTTCCCCACCAAATCTGCAATCGTTGTTTTTAAGCAGAATAATAAGTAGCAGTTGTAGAGTTGATTTGGTTTTTTCTTAAAATAGTGGATCCATCCTCAATAGATATTGATCAAATATTTTCTTTACTTTGTATAAGAACCGATCTAGAACTAAAGAAGATCGAAAATGGGGAGTGGTCTCGATGTATAAAAAAATAATTTATTTTTTGTTCATTCATTTTCCTTCTTTTTCCAATAGTTCATTGAGTAAGATTATGTTCTTAAAAGATTCATCGTATGGTTTGGTAGATGATGTGGATTTATATTAATTGATAGAGAGAAAATGTGTTCTGGATGACTGGTATGGAAAATTGATTAATTGTGAGGAGATCGAATAAGCTGGGACAACATTCTATTGTCAAAATCGAGGAATATTGATGGTCAAAGAGAAACCATCAAACTATAATGCTCTAGTAAATGAATGATTCTCTTCAAATCATTGTTAGGTTTTTTAGATTTTAACATTGTACAATTAATTACCGCAAATAGGTTCTTGATACAATTACAAAATATGCAATGACACACACACACACACATTAGATAGAGAGTTTTACCCTAGAAACCCAAACTGGGAAAGTCGACAATGTGTTTAGAGCCACACCTCTGATATTATATTTATCACCTTCATTGTTTACAATACAATGCATATATAAGATCTTGTGGCATCTAAAACCCCTAATCCATTGACCCAGATTAGTCAACAACCTTAATTCCTTAACCAAAATTAGAAAACCATCGACGAAAACCATGTGTCAAAAAACTTCAAGAAACACCAATTTTTTTTCAAGGGTGTTTCCCTCAAACCCTCGTGTAAGGGGGATTGTGCCCCCCTGGGAACCCCTCTGATAGGGGGGATAC